>VRYO01001414.1:1269433-1310065 GCA_009812075.1 Sialia sialis
GATGGGATGGGATTGGATCAATGGGATGGGATCAATGGGATGGGATGGGATGGGGCAGCTCTTAGGGATGCTCACTCCTGCAGCCTTTCCAAGCCTTGAGTGCACACTGATGGGGAGGGAGCAGCAAACTGAGGTGTGGTCACTGCCAGGTGTCCCTGCTCACACAGGGGTGCCACAAACCTGTCTAAGAAGGGATCCTAGAACTGGGGTCACTGCTCCTGCTGTTCAGGGAATTGGGCTAAAGGGAGCAACACTCTCAGAAGAAAATGAGTGGTTTTCTATCCAGCAAAGGACTCTGATTTTTAGACAGAAATTCCAGCTTTTTCAGAGTTCCACATAAGCCATGATGTCTTGCCACCTTGACACATCTCAAGCTGATGATGCCTTAGACCAGTTCTAGGAGGAATAATAAGAGTAATCATTATTATTTGTCACATCTAATCCAACCTTATATCCTGTGGGATCTCAGGGCTTGTTAGCAGAGCACAGGGCTAATTCTGCTCATCTCTGCCACCTGCGCCCTGCTCCTAAGGCAGCCTTGAAATACTTGGTACAAGCCTGTAGCATTCTGGATAGAAATACAAAAATAGCTTTAGCTCCGGGAGTGTCTTCAACTGCAAATGGGAAACTGAGGCCCAATAACTTGCCTCCAGGGGAAATAGAAGTAGAATTAATTACCAGTCTAGTTTTGCATCTTGGAGCTGATGTTGCCTGGTGCTTTATCAAAAGGAAAAAAAAAACAGAGGGAGGAGGTGGTCTAAGGAAATAAAAGGGGGGGATGGACTTTCCAAAACGAAGCTTGGGCACAATGCTTTTTGCAGAGCAGTAAGATGAAACCGCCCTCTCTTCTTGTTTTTAAAATATATTTTAAAGCAACCCTTTTATTTCTGGGTGACAAAGACAAAAGCATCTGAAAACCTCTCCAGTTTTCTCTGTCTCCAATATTTTTTTTAATTGTAATTATGAAACTGTCCCATTATCATATTGTGATGTGGAGCCTTTCAAGTAATGAGAAATTCAAGTGAAGTCTTGATTACCTCCCTTGAGAACCAAATGTGATGGGGAGGACAGAGGAAGGGGGAAGGGAAGACACAGGTAAGTTTTATAATAATAAAATAAAGAAAAAAATTAATCATGGATCCATTAGTGTTAATACAAATGCTTTCTGACTCACCTCAATCATTTCACATTATTTAATAACAGAAAGTCATTATTTCCCAGGAGAATTAGGATAAAGATTGGGTGGGGGGGGGCAGGGAAGGATTGTGTGGTTTGGGGATATTTTTATAATAACTAAAAATTGGGCTTTAGGTACAGTTGGAGCAAGGCAATGTGTGTAGAGGGAGATTTTTAACCCCTCACTGCCATCACCCTTCTTGAACTTGTTGTGCTCCCAGGGCTGTGAAGTGATGCAGGAGAAGGGAGCGGTGGCACCCAGGGCACTCAGAAGATCCCAAAGCCCTCCCAGGGGCTGGCTGTGCAGGAGCAGGGCTCAGCTGCTGCTCCCTGAGCCGTGGATCAGCCAGCTGGCCACTGCAGGCCACCTGGGCTGGCCCATCAGGAGCCACTTCTGGCTCTTCCTGAGCTGACCTCACATCTGCCTCCCGCGCTTCAATCTTGCTTTCTCTCTTCTTTCCAGAGGTGCTGCTACACTCATTAATGTTGTTCCTCCTGTGGCTTTTAATCTCCTGCTGCCTGCCTTGAGGCTGGTGTTAGGAAAGGATTGACTTTTTATAGGAAAGGCAGCCCTGTGCTGCAGAAGGAATGAGGGAGATGCCCTGGTCCTGGCCAGGTGGAAAGTTCACAGCTGAACCCAAAAACAGCAGAGGAACCTCCCTCTGCTGCTGGCCAAGGCACCTCCACAATTCCACGGCGCAGAGCAAGCCAGGTCGTTCCCTGGGAATGTGGATCTGGGAAAGAGGAAGGAGCCATGAGCCGGACATTGTTCAGATTCAGGCTGCTTTCCTCAGCCTGTGCCCATCCTGTGGGGCTGGGATAACAGGGATCCATCCTGTGCCCATCCTGTGGGGCTGGAGAAACACAGGGATCTGTTCTGTGCCCATCCTGTGGGGCTGGGATAACAGGGATCTGTTCTGTGCCCATCCTGTGGGGCTGGAGAAACACAGGATCTGTTCTGTGCCCATCCTGTGGGGCTGGGATAACAGGGATATCTCCTGCAGCTGGAGCTGATCCCTGTGTGCTCGTGGGAGTGAGGGAGTGAGTCCGTCAGTCCACCAGTCAGTCCGTCAGTCCATCAGTCCACCAGTCCATCAGTCCATCAGTCCATCAGTCAGTCCATCAGTCCATCAGCCACTCCTGACGTGGCTTCCCTCTGTGAGGGCTCAGTGGGAAGGGGCAGGAGCATCTCCCAGCACAGAGAGGAGCAGCTCCAGGTGATTTCTGTGCTGCCCTTTCCAGGGTGGGGCAGCTCCCCTGCTCCTGCCTGCTGAGGGTGCCAGAGCTGTGCTGCCCACCAGGCAGGTTTAACCTGATGGGTCTGTGCTGCCTGCACTCAGCCCAGTGAGGTACATTCCACTCTCCTGTGCCTCAGTTTCCCCAGCTGTAAAATAGGATGAGTAATTTAATTCAGGTATTATTTTGTATTATATATTTAGTATTAGTTATAAACTACATAGCACCTGATTGGAAAGAACTGCTTCTTGAAAATCTACCTTTCCACTTAAAAAGAAGGTCAAATTGTATATATTTTCTACCAAACCCAGTTTAAGCAGGATTTCTGTCTTGTACTTGCAGGTTTGTGACTGCCTAACAGCTGGAGATGACCTTGCTGTTGAAACTGAAGCTATTTATATGATGAGCATCTTCCTGCCCCATCAGGTGCTGCTCTTGTGGGGTCCTGGGTGCCCTAAGTGCTCAGTCAGAATTCAGGGTCTGCCTTGAAATGCTCACAGACAATAAGCAAAGGAGGAATTATTCACCTCATTGTGAGGAGCAGAATGACAGAGGCAAAGGTAATTTTCCGGGGAGCTCAGCTTCTGCACCAGTGCCAGGGAAGGTGCTGGCTTCTGTGTGTCTCAGGCAGCATTTAAAAGGAAAAAAAAAATCCCATCCTTTCTATCCAAGGAGACACCAGCTGCTTAATCCAGCCATGGGAAACATGGCATGTAACTGTTCAGGGAGGGCTGGGGGGATCCTGCCAGACTGAGGGCATCCTGAGCACGCCTTGCCACTGTCTGTTTATTTACCTGAGCACCGTAATTGCTCAAGCTGTTTGCTACTCGAGGAGTTGAGAAAGTGTCAGAGGCAAACAGGACACCCAATTTTCAGTGGAAAGTTAACTTTTCCGATTGCCATTGAAAGCTTGGTTCCTTTGACCTAATTTCACACTCCAAGGGTTAACTGCTCTCTGTGGTACAGCAGCCCTCCAGTGAGTGCAGCCAGACAATGCCATTTAAGTGAATATTCCTAGCCTACAGAAGTCCTGGAGATAGCTCCATCTTGCTCACAGTAGGTGTTACATTAGCTGCTCAAACCATATTCCAGTAAATTAGAGCTGGGCTGATTTAGACAATCACTGGGTCATTCTTTCCTGCAATTCCCCATCTCACACAGAGATAACAGCAGCTGGGGGAAAGCAGGGCGGTGGACGAGTGGCAGTTTGCTGCTTATTAGGGGCTGGATGCAGCCTCGAGTCTGTGATTTGCAGTACAGACTGATACCAGCAACAAAACCCTCAAAGTTAAACGATGTGGTATTTGTTTCAGGTCTCATAAAAACAGTTAAACAAGCACCAGGCACTTCCTTCCTCAGAAGGTCAGTGCATTAAAATGCCTTGATAAAGCAGAATGCAACAACTGGTGAGCAGGAGCTTGGGGTGAGGGCTGGTCAGTGCCAGTGGAAGCGTGGCCAGAGCCCCAGGATGGGGGTCAGACCCTCTGAGTCCGTGGTGTTTGCTGGCTGGCTCCAGATGTTTGTCTTCCTCTCCACGGCCTCAAGATGTCACAGAGCTTTTGCAGTGGTTTGTACCTCAGCCAGGGCCAGAGGAACCTGGTTTCACTTGGCCTCTGAATGCAACAATGAACTGCTGCTGCTGCAAGGATCTGACCTGCTTGTGTCAGCCCGTGAGTAAGCAAGAGAGCTCACCACCCCTCTGCAGCCTTTCATGTGCCTTGCTTTCTTCTTCAGTCACAAGAGTCTCCTATGTTCTGTAGGAAATGGGTGGAGTGATATCACAGAAGTGTTGTACCAAGCAGTTCTGTAGGTGTTCAGAGGCCTTTTTTTGGCCCAGTTTCAACCCCCAGTCCAAGAAAACATTAAGCAAGTGCTTAAAGAGAACTCTCCTTCAATGTCTGTGATTAAATAGATTTCTTGGAGCTGAGCCCCAATGCCACAGAGGGGAGCTGGTGCTGCTCCCCAAGGCAGCCAAGTCATGACCTCTTTTCTCACACTGTGATATCCCTGGCAATGTAAAAATGCAGCAAAAATGCTCTGAAAAGCAGTGACTGCAGGTGTGCAACAGCTTCGAGGGATTAACAAGTGGGAGGAAGCAGCAGAAGACAGGAGCCAAGGTGAAGTACAAGTGCCTGTAATTTAAAGGGGAAAAGGCTGGGGGTTTAGCTCTGGAGGATTGGTTGCTGCTTACCTTGATTTTTTTCAGCTCTGGTGTGAAATGCTGTATTTCAGAAGGTGTGTCCAAGGCAGGGAACTACTCTAAGCTTCAGCATACAAATAGAAAGGGCACTACAGAGAGAATTATTTATCTCTCCTATTCCCATTGCTCTCTTTAAAACTCACTGTAATGATGTTGCTGTGACCCAGGCCTCTCCAATATGTGCCTCAGGTAACGCAGATTGATATATAAATACCTGAGTTTATTACGCTTGAAAGACCTTTTGAAAACTCGGGGGGAGAGAGAAATTGTGGGATCTAATCTACTGTCCCTGAGGGAGAAAATGAGTGCATGGCTGGTGCTAAAGGACAGAGCAGCGTTTGGCTGCTGCAGAGGGGAGGCTTTGGGAAGTGGGTCAGTCCTGTCCTGAGAGAGCTCTGGCCAAGGGGGGCTCAGCTCTGCAGCCCCATGTCCAGCCTTGCCACCCTCCTGGAACGGCACAGGCTCTGCTGAACCCTGCTGTCTTTGGGTGCTCCTGCCCTGGTGTCCAGTGAGGAAAAGCTTTTGCTCTGGCAAAGAGCAGTGGAATCTCCATCAGCAGGTGCAGAATCACATTTATTTAACTGGGGATAATGTCCAAACCCCTCAGCTCCCAGCTTGCCTGTGCCCTGGGCATTTTCCAGTGCCCAGCATTTTCCTCTGCTGCAGAAAGCACTGGGTGCAATGAGTGTGACAGGTCTCTGCAGCTGCCTCTTCTGCCTGGCTCTGGTGACCTCAGCTGGCCTGATAAATTTTTCTCACATGTTAAATCATGTTGCACCCATGATTATAAAGGTTCTCACTACTGCCGCGTCATAAAGTTGTGAAGGACGCATTTTTTGAGCAATGTTTAGAAGTGACAAACACGATCATGTGTTTCCTTCTGAGCAGCAGCAGCTCCCCCAGGGGCTGGCTGGATGTGAGACCTCGTTCTGTGTTCCTCATCAGCCTGCATGGCTGCTCACACCACGCACAGCGCTGCTCTGGGCTGGTAGCATCCACGCTGTTTGTTCTGGCACAGCAGAGCCCTGAGCTCAGGATGAGCAGCTCTGTGGAACTCAGAGCTCTCACCCGTGAGTCTGCTCGTGCTGCAGCAGTTTCCCGTTATCCCAGGTATCCCAGGTATCTCATTCCAGTGGCCCCATGTCCCTGTGTGCTGGCCCTGCTGCTGGGCACGGAGGATTCTTGGTTCACAGCAGCAACTGGGGAGCAGACCTTTCAGCACAGGCTGGAAGCACAAATGTAGCCAGAGCTGCATTAACTGATTTTAGAAGTGCTCTTTAACACAGGGCATGATTACCATGAAGCTCATTGCCACAGGAAGCCACTGGGGCTGGGCTTAACAAGAGTCACCAAAGGCATGAGCACTGCTACAAAATGGAAAAATGTATAAAAATATGATGATAAATTTTGCTGCAGGTTCATAATGCCACACATTTAGGCCAGTCTCTTCCTGGTAAGAACAGGATGGTGTTTAATGTGAGGAGAACGAGCAGACAGATGCTGGATCAGATGCAGCCTGGCAGCCCCTCCAAGGGGAGTGTGTTTGACACAGACCTGATCTCCTGGTGCCTGTGGCTGGCTCAGTGCCACTGCCTCTCCACAGTGTGGCAAAGACATTTTCATAGTTTGTGAACAATAAAAGTGGGAGCACAAAGTTGAAACCAGTTTTCTTCCCCCTAAAGAGGAATACATTTCCCAGATCATTACATTTTTGGTTCATGCGCTGAGGCTTTCTCTCCCTGGGAAGTTTTTACAGTAGATTGAATCTGATCATTGAAAAACTCATCTGGAAAACAGGTTAGATGCAAGAATAAAATGCCTCCCTCCCTTCCTGCTTCTCTCTTCTTTGTACACCCAGAGAGAAAAAAAATGATGGTAGATTTAGCAAATTTTAATTATCATTTACTGCCTGGGTGAAATCTCAAGCCTCTCCTCCTGGGTTCATCTCTAAAGAACGAGTCTTAGCTTCTCATTACCTGCTTGAGGTGAGTGGGTGATTGAGGCACATATTTCCCCACAGAAGTTGTGAGTTCCTCTCATTCCTCCTGAGTTTCTACTTCAGTGTTAGAGGGTTGATGAACCTCCTTTTAATAGCTGGGTTTTCCTTTGGTTATGGGTTGACAATCTGAATTTATGTGTTCCTTCCTCTGTGTTACCTTTCAAGATGGTCAGACATCCACTGAAGGTTCCCTGCAGGAATGCACAGTGGAGTGTGGCTGCAGCAGGAGTGCTCTGGTGGGAGGTCAGAGGAGCTCTCAGCTTTCAGCTCATTGTTTGCAGCTGCAGGAAAAGCCAAAAACCTCCTGTGCAGGTGCTGCCAGCTCCAGCAGGGTCCATTTCAGCCGCTGACCTGCCCTGGGTGGTGGCACAGCAGGAGCCAGCTCCAGGGCCAGTGCTGGCAGGCTGGTGGCCCCCAGAGCAGGTGAGGAGCCCAGCCGGGCTCTCTGGGCACACAGGTGGCACCAGCCAGTGACACTGGGGCAGCTCTGCTCTGGCTGTGCAGCAGGAGCTGGTCCCTGCCCCAGGGGTGCCATGGGGCAAAGGTGAGGCTTTAATGCCAGCCACAAAGATGAGCCAGCCCTGGGGGAGCACAGAGCCAGGCCCAGCCTGCACAGAAATGCTCTGAGAGTCCTGCAGGATGGGCAGGGTTAATGTGGAAACTGCCCTGCCAGTGCCTGCCTTCATTCCCTGCACTGCAAACACTTGTTCTGGTTATAAATGGGTCCATGAAGAATTTATTTCTTGTGCTGTTTCTGGGTTTTGTATTCCTCTGCTTACACTTTGGAGCACAGAGGGAAATCACTCTTGCTTTGTGCTTTGCTGTCCATCTCCTTCCTGTGCACTTTTTCTTTCTCTCCTACAGCAGAGCCATTTAGGCATCCATAAAACTCCCATAAAATTTTCTCTCCCACAACTTTAGCAAGAGCAGAAAAATGTCTCCTTCACATCACAGACATTTTGATGTGGGGGGAACAGACTTTATGTTAAAAAAATGAACAGTGAGTAAAATAACAAGTGCAGAGAAAAAGGGCAGCTTTGGCAGAGCTGGTGTACTCCCACCAGCTCACCTGCAGAGCAATTACCCCACGTACGTCTCCCTTTTCTAAAAAAGAGCCAAAGAGGGGGAAAACCACCACCAGGCACTTCAGTTTGTGTCCTGTGTGGAGAAAGAGCCCCGGTATTAACACAGCCTGGCTGAGGGCCAGATGCCTGAGCATGGAAACATATTTAAACCATTGAGCAGGCAGGGTATAAACAAGAATTTTCAAAGTTTGGTGGTTTTTGCAACTCCAGGCAACGCGAATTAGAGTCTACAGTTATTAAGTTCCCATCTGGTGGCTTCTTTATGAAGGAATGATATTTGCATGTTTCCAGCAGAGAAAAGCTGTTTTTAGTTCAGATAAAATGGAACATTTTGCGACAGTATGGGAAATAACAGACGATGCTGATTTTAGCAACTGGGGTTGTAGGTTCCACCAGCTGCCCTTTAAAAAAATTATTTATCTTTAAGTAATGTTTTTCCAAGTGCTCTTAACACCTATTGATTTGGAAGACTTTGGTCAGAGGAAATGTTGGCATCTCGCAGAGAAAGAAAACAGCCCCTTGGGTCATCTCAGCCCCTTGGGTCATCTGCTGTGAGTGCTGGACCTCAGTGCATATTCCCCCCGCAATTTGGGCAATTTTGGGGCTGGTTATCAAAATGCAAGAGGATGTGATTATTTTCTTTCTTGCATGAGAGAGGTGAGCAGCAAGGACTGGCAGCTGCTGCACTGTACTACAGCCTTGGGGACTGTGAATATTCCCAAGCACACGAGGCAGGAGCTGCAGGGATTCACCCAGAAGGAAGCCCCTGCCTGCCTTGTTTTGAAATACCCTGTTCCACTGCTGCAAACTGAGTGTGGTTCTGGAACCAACATTTCTAAAGCAGCCTGTTCAGGCAGGCAGTGCCAGCTTCCAGCCTTGGAAACCGTAAATACAGCTTGGCCACCACCTGAGCCACACCACTGGCACACACAAGTGTTTCCCACCCACACAGCTGCTCCACTGTCACAGCCAAGAGCAGAAGGCAGAGAACTGCCCCAGCAGAGCTGCAGCTCCAGGACTGCAGCAGGAGGTTCTGGCCTGGTCAAAGCAGTGAGCTCAGGTGAGAAAATGCAGAGTTCAGGGGCAAGAATGGAAGGTTTTGTGTTCTGCACACAGGCAGAGGAGAACGTGATCTACGTGGGAGGTTCAGGACTGGCACTGCAGACTCACTGGGTTGGAGAAGGTCTCCAAGATGATCACACCCAAGTGTTCCCCTGAGCCCCCCAGCTCCAGGCTGAGCCCCAAACCTCCCCCAGCTGCTCCTGGGGCTCCAGCCCCTCCCCAGCTCTGTTTCTGTTCCAGGACACTCTGCAGCCCCTTCCCAGCTCTGTTTCTATTCCTGGACGCTCCCCAGACCCTCCCAGCTCTGTTTCCTTCCCTGGACACTGTGCAGCCCGTCCCCAGCCTCTCGGTGTGAGGGGCCCAGGGCTGAGCCCAGGTTTGGAGGCTCAGGCTCAGCTGTGCCCAGCACAGGGACAGGGTCCCCTCCCAGGAGCTTGTGGCTGTGTTGGTGCTGGTGCAATCACCACAAGGCTCTCAGCATGTCTGCATCCCCCTTTGGTGAAACAGGACCAGCACTGCCCTCCAGAACTCTGCAAGGGTGGAAATTTTTATAGAACTTTCAGCTATTTGCAGCCTCCTGATAGTGAAGTGTTTTAGAAGGCAGCAAGTCTGCTTTTCCCAGTCTCTGGCCTGCCTCCAAGTCTTACGAGATCTTTGGGTTGTTGATGGGTTTGAGCAGTGGCCTTTGGGGGCAGATTTGTCTTTGCCATGATCCTGCTCTCTCTTCTGTACAAAGGCACAGCTCAGTGTATTCAAGACTTTTGCCAGGGGTGGTGGCAGTGTCCAAGAGAGCCCATGTTTCGGAATTCCCTCTGCTCTCTTCTCTTGCTCCTGTTCTAAAAATAATTTTTAATCCCTCCAGAGCTGAAGAAGCTGGGACTGGCTCTGTGTGCAGTGTTGTAGCCTCCACTCTTCTCTTTGTGGGCACAGGGTGGAGATTCACTCAGCTCTGGGGACAGGTCCTGGAGTGACAGGGGTGCTGCACTTCAGGGCTGCCTCTACAGCAGAAGAAGTCAGTGCTCTGCAGTGTGCTGTTGAGAGCTGCTCAGGTAAACTTTTCTCCTTGCCTCCTTCAAGGTTTTCTGTTCATGGAGATCATGTGAAGCAGCAAGTCTGCAGTTCTGAGTGGCCCAGGAGCTGCTCTTTGCACAGTGTGAACCAGCAGGCAGTGTCCAAAAGGTGTGTGTGAGCCTGGATCCTGCAGGCTGCCTCCTTGCAGGTCCTGGCAATGGAGAGTCCCGAGCCACTGAGCTCATTTCATGTTTAACCACAGCCCAGCAGATCCCACACTTAGCTGGAGGCTGGCTGGGCTGCTCTGCAGATGATCCTGCAATGTTGTGACAGTCCAGAGAGCCATTATTGCAAGCTCTTGCCAATCACCAGACTGCTGCCAGTCTGTGTCAAACGAAGCATCCCAGGCCTGTCACATTAAATCCAGCAGCTCTTTCATTTACAGCAGAGCAGTTTGTTTATTTGTGTTCCCTCCCCTCCTTTTGGGATGCCACACTCAATCATCTCTGGGCTTTGCTGTGCCTGTGCAGAGCCTGTGACCACAGTGAAGCTCCTGAAGGGCCCCTCATCCCCAGGCAGGCACGGTGGGGGCGTTTTGGGAAGTGTGAGGATGTGAGGAGGTGAAAGCAGAGCCCTGGGAGTGTGGTTCCAGCCCAGTCCCTCACGGGTTCAAGGGCAGCACGTCTCAGCCTGATGGATCTGTGGCTGCTGGGCTCTGCTGTGAAGGAGAACAAAGGAGGCAGAGCAGGGGCCAAGGCTGGGCAGCCTCTCTGTGCCTCCCTCTCCTGGGAACAGGAGGGGTGAGGGAGGAGTGGGCCCCTTCTCTGGGAAAGGGATGATCAAGATCTGTGACCATTTGGGGCATTGGAAAGGGGACAAGGGGGATTCCAGCTGAGCACACAGAGCCAGCTCCCTGTTTTGGGTACACACCTGGATCTGCCCAAGGCAGGGTGGGCAGTGGGGCAGGGTCCTGGGGTTACCCTGGGCAGGGTGGGCAGTGGGGCAGGGTCCTGGGGTTACCCTGAGCAGGGTGGGCAGTGGGGCAGGGTCCTGGGGTTACCCTGAGCAGGGTGGGCAGTGGGGCAGGGTGGGCAGTGAGGCCCTGGTGTTACCCTGAGCAGCCTCTCCCTCCTCACCGAGCAGGACAGTGCTGCAGCACTGGGGAACAGTGGGGGACTCTCGGAGCAGGGAGATTCCCAGAAGAGAATTTCCCAATTCATGCAGGGACTGCAGGTGCACTACAGAGAAAGGTCTGTACAGAGTGGAGAAAAGAAGGGAAAAATGATCACACACGAGCTGGGAACATGATCATGGGGAAGAACCAGGGTCCTGCACCTTCATTAGCACAAATTCTCCTGCTCTTGCAGAAAACCTCTTGAATCAAGCTTCTCTGTGAAGTCTGGTCAGCTGCTCTTGACTTCTTAGCTTGGGAGAACAGGGAAAAAAGAGCTTATTTGGGGTTTTTTACTTGTAATGCATCTGCAATAAGAGGTGGTTCATTTCTTGTCATTGCTTGCTTTGGTGTCTAATTTGCCTCCTGTAGGATCTGAACACAAATATTATGATGGGAGTTTTTTTCCCTTTACAAGAACTAAAAGCAAATGCACAGTTAAAAGACAGAATTCCAGGGCTTCCAATCATTTGACAGAATGAAGTCTGTGAGCCAAATTAACTGAGCTTCCTCATTACTGGTGTCACTTTGTGTGCTGGCTGAATGCTCTTGCATTCAGCCCTGATCCATTACAGAAATTCTCTCCTTACCTTTCTTGCGAGGGGCCCTCAAGCTGATCGAAAGCAAAAGGGATTTCAGCTGTACTCTTTTTCCCCTTGAAGAGTGGCTTTTATCTCTTGCTGCTTGTTTCACAAGAGAGTTTCTGGTTATTTCATGGTTATTGTGCAAATTCATGGGGAGAGCTTCCCTATGGATGAATGGAGATCTTTTCAATGAAGAAGGATGTCTGATGCTTTGAGGTGTCACTTGCACACCAATGTCCCTTTGGAAAGCAGCAGTGATAAAATCCAGCTCCACTGTCCAGCATGAGCAGCATCAGCTGGGTGACATCCCCCCAGCCAGGACACAAGCAGGACTGACTCACCGGTGACTCTGCTTGCAGCTGGAGCCACAAACAGCAACTGGAAACCCAGGGAGACTCTGCAGTCTCCATGGAGACAGCGCACTTACAACTTAATGTGATCAACAGATGCTGCAATAATCTTGAAAGATGGAGAAAATGTTTCAAGCCGAGTGTTGTTTTGGTGGTTCAGTGGATGTTCAAATTTGCTCTGTTATGACTGAGCTCCATGTAAACACACACTCAGGAAAACACAGACGTGTGTGTGTGCAGGCAGAAATCTCTCACGTGGCTACAGCCAGAGCAAGTGGGCCACCACTTTTGTGTTCTCAGCCCTGCCCTTGGGGAGGTCACCTTCCCATCCCCTTCAGTCCCAGCTGTGGGATGGGGCAGTGCTGTCACCAGGTGATGACCACAGCATCTTTGTGCTCTGGGGTGGGTGGCTGTAATGAGATGGAACCAGTGAGGCTCTGATGGATGAGCCTGTAATCTCAGTGAATTGAACAGGGATCTCCCTCTGTGCTGCATGACCTAATGCTGGAGCTGACATCAAGATCTGCAGAGCAGATTTATACTCCTGCTTGATTTTCCTGTGAAATCTCTAATGAGTGATCATTTCCCACTGAATCTCATAAGCCGTAGTAAAGCAATGACCTGTTTTCTGTCTTGCCTGCTCTGGCACTGGTGCAGCCCCCATCACTGTCACATCTGGACCCTTGCAGCAGCCCCAGAGGGAGGGAGATGCACTCCTCCCACAGGACCAAGGGCATGCAGATGCTAGCTCCACATCAGAAAAATTCCTGGAGCATTACTGCTGGAAAGGATGTTCCAGATGTAAGAGCTGGCTCAGCCTTCATTTCACTGACTTGCTGCTAAGGTAAAAATTCATGCTGTACTTGTTTCTTATTCTTTCTCCAAGCATCCTCTGCTGGCCACTCCAGGAGATGGGCTGCCAAAACCACATTGCCAGGCACACTTTATTTACAAGCATACAAAGCCTTGAATTAGTGGGCTGAAGGCACCAGGACCAAGGCCTCAAAGGCAATTCATCAGCACTTTGATCAGGACCACTTTTACAAACCAGCACCACTTTCGCAAACCACTTTTACCAGAGGCTCTCTCCCCTCCCTGAAGGGAAACCACAGCAGAGCTCCCTGTGCACAGCTCTGCACAGGTACAGCAGGGGACAGGATGCTCTGCTGGCTGCTCTGCAGCTCTGCTGGATGTGCTGAACCCTCTGCAGATGGGCAGTGCTTGGGGACTCCATCACACAGCTGCAGCAAGGAGGAGGAGGCATTTCCAGTGCCAGCCTCCTCCTGGAAAGCACCTGTGGGGCCTTCAGCAGGGCAGGACACAGCCCCTGCCCCAGCTGCTGCTTTTCCTCCACCCAGGGCCAACCTCTGCCCTCAAGGCTCTCACCCAGCCAGGCTCCCTGGCTGTACTTTGCTCAGCATTGTGAGCTCTCCTCCCCACAAGCGCCCAGGGGCTGAGAATTTCCAGGGAGAGACCTCTGCTGACACTTGGGGCATCCAGCCCTGGAGAGACCCTCGCCCATGAAGGCAAGGGGCTCCTCATCCATGAGTGCACAGCTACACCAGGAAATGCAACACAGAGCAGCCATAAACATCAGAGAGGATTATTGACCAGGGTCTGTCTCCAAATAATGACAGAAATGCATTTCCCCTCCAAACAGACAGGGTACCTAGTTCAGTGAAAGGAATTCCTTGTTGAAATCCCAGATAGGCCCATAAGATCAGCCTGATTATTTTTTGAAACCTTGGTTCCTCCAAATAAGACTGAAAATTGAATTAGCTCAGAGAGAGACAACCCTGGCCAATCACTCAGGGAAGCTGAAGGACAGCTTATTGATTTTCATGTTTCAGAAAAATTAAATGATATCCCTTTTTGTTATTTAAAATGCTGCTTAAGCAATTTAGTAATGTGATGTTGGAGGCTCAGTTCCAGGCTTTGAATCAGCTGAAGGAGGGGGAGGAATTTCCCTTGACAAGAGAGCAAGGTGGAAGAAAGATTTAGTATAATTGTCTTCCCTTCCAAATAATTGATGGCACCAAAAGAATGGCTATATTTTGCCGGCTTCCTTTCCTGCACACCATTTATTAAAATACAGTAATTAATTATGTAAATAGTTGATTTACAATCAGCAGCACTGGTGGTTAATTGATTTTTGTGCGTGTGAATTTATAGGACAGGGAAATACTGATAAGGTGATTGTACTGCCGGGGAGGAGTGGTCTGGGGAGCCTTAGGTGGGTTTTGGTCCTTTCCTTGGGAATTTCAGTCTTCTCCAGCTGGTTGGGACCCTCTCTGTGCAGAACAGAGTCCTGACTCCAAGGCTGTGTGGAAAGAGCATTTTCCATCAGAGCTGAGCTGTGTCCAGCTGCTTCTGCAGGATGTGAGGACAGAGCTGCCCGGCCCAGCCCGGCTGTGCTGCTGGGGTTAAACCTGCTGCAGGCTTTCCCTGCTACCCCACCCCTTCCCTTCACATTGTGAAGGCAAACCTTTCAGAAACAGCTTTTAATGAAATGAATGTGCCGTTATAAATAAAATACCTTCTCCTCCTCCTTCTCCCCTCCCACCTCAAACCATGAACCTTTGCCTAAGCAGGACGATGGGAATCACTTCCAAGTGCAAAGGGTGGCTGTCAGGCGGTGTTTGTGCTGTGTCCTGTTTCCAAGGACACCTGGCTGGTCCTTCAGCATGGAGGGAGGGAAGGTGGAGCCTCCTCAAGCTTTTCTGCATGCTCTTCCACCCGCAGTCCAGGTGGGTTTGTTGGCTGAGGGTAAGGATGCTCTTCCACCCCAGTGGCTGCCAGTGTCAGGGGAGTTCTCTGTGTCTTTGTCTCTGTCTCACTTCAGTGCTGCTGGGTTCAGATCAGCCCCAAAAAGCTCCATCCACCTGGGAAGGGCTGCTGCACTGGGCCTGCCTCTCCCTGTGAGCTGCAGGTGATTTGGAGCTTGGTGCTGTGTGAATCCACCCCGTGCTGCCTGAGGTTCCTTGACCTTCAACTCAGACCTGAGCTCCCTCTTTTCTGTGATGAGTCGATGCTATTAATTGGAAATCCAATTTTGGAGGATAGCCAGGCTAATGCTGAGCCAGCATCACTTGGCTCTGCAGGCAGGATATAGGACATGCCTTGGTCTATCTATAGCCAGGGAAAGTCAGCTTGTTCTGCCTTACTGCAGGGGAAAGTGGGGTAAGGAGGTCCCAGTTCCTCCCTCACCAGTCTGGCACCTCACACGGTTTTACTTTTTCCTATTTCTAGCTTGAAGCAATGGAAACTGTACAACAGAACTGCCAGCAAAGATTTTTTTCACTCAGACAGAAAACAGGAAAAAATGACATCAGTCCTCTGCAAGGAAAGCATCCTGTTGAGGTCCCTCAGCTGGACTCACCTGGGGCTCACCTGGGGCTCACCTGCAGGAGCCTGGAGATGGCAAAGCCCCAGCAGGAGCAGCTCTGGGTCAGGAACAGCCCTGGCTGTTGTGTGAGTGTCAGGGCAGACACAGTGGGTGTTCTCACCAAGGGGACACAAATCCTCACGCCCTGCAGCTCCTGCTGTCTCTGCCCAGAGCACTGAACCTCAGGTGAGACACAGGTGTGACGAGCTGCATCCTTGCACTGTCAGAATTTTGGGAAGTGGGCTGCAGCAGAGCAGAAGGGATTGCACAGGGAATCCCAGGAGCAGCTCAGGCTCTGTGTGAGCTGGGCACTGCAGCGTGGGTGAGTGTGAGCTGCAGCCTCTGCAGGGGCTGTGTGCCCTGGGGCCCTGCAAACAATAACACAACATTTTAATGCCATAAAGCTCATTTCATCAGCGAGACAGTTTCTACTGAAAGGTGTTGTTGTGCAGGGTTCCTTTGATGGGTCTCAGCAGATAGCACCAATTATAAAATTATTAACAAACGAATGTGCTCCTTTGCTCCAATTAAATGATAAGAGCCAAAGCAAAGGGGCAGATTTTTATCATTATCAGATTACAGGCCCATATTGTGCTGATAATAAAGCAGGCACTTTCCAATGCCTTACCTCCAATATGGCTCCTTAGATCATTGCTTGGCTGTGGAAGAAATGAAAAGAACTTTGCAAAAGCAATAATAATGTGGAAGGGTCTTTATCACAGGCCATTGCAGGCAGTGTAACAAAGAGGACCCACGATGACTCAGGCCAATGACAATAAGGATAATGAGAACATCAGGAGTGGGGAGGGTGCCCACACAGCAGAGCACTGGGCCAGAACATCTCGAGCCTGCTCAGGAGATAAAGCTTAAGAGGGAGTTCACTTCAATTGGGGAGGCAGTTCCTGCAGCTTCTGGAAAAGTGAAAAGAGCCACAGGAGGAGGAAGAAAGGAATATTAAAAGCTTTTCAGGGGGTGGAAGGAGTGTTTCTCTCCTATTCTTTTTCCCATGTAAAGTCGGGTAGGATTCTGGATACAGCTACAAATAAACGGCTGCTCTCTCACTGCCTGAAATCTGATGTTCCAGAGGTGATAAAATGTAATTAGGCAGTGTAGTACTAATTCAGCTGCCATGTGATATGTTGAAGGAGGAGAACACCAACTGCATGGGAGGAGAGACAGAATGAGTTTCGCCTTCCTGACCCTGAAGCAATCATACCTAGAAGCCTAAGAGCTGATTTTATTTTGCTCTCTGCAGGTGAGAGACAGCAGTTTAAAAGAGTCCTACTCTGACTCTGCCTTGCTATGTGTTAGGTTGTTAGGCTGGTAAAATATGTAGGGGATGTGATTCCCTTCCTGTACTGACATAAATCAGAAGTCACTCTAGCTGTGCTGATTTACACAAGCTGAGGGTTTGCCTTAACAAAATTATAACAGCATAAAGCCAGTGAGGAGGAAAGGTCAAGCCTGTCATATCTGTCTCAAAGCATGGTGATATCAGCCATGAAGCTGTGATCATGACTGATCAGGGAACCTCGTCATTAAATGATTAATTATTATTGATTATTATTTATTACTCTAGCACCAGGGAGCCCTTGTCACATCTATGTTAAGTTCCTTTGAACCTGGATCCCCTCCAAGTTTCCTGAAGTCCTTGAGCTTGCAAAGCAAAGCTGCTGATCTTGTAAGAACAGGTCTTGGAGTTTAATACTCCCAGGATCTACAGTCCTCAGAGGAAAAATGCCAGAGTGTGTGTGCTGCTTGGAGTGAGAGGAGAGGGGTCCTGGAAGGAGCACAGCAAAGTACAGCTGGGGAATAATAATGTGGAAATGGTGAGCTAAAGTTAGAGCTCTGCTTAGCTCAGGGGTAGTTCTTGGCGTGGGGCTGGGGAGGCTGCAGGCTCACGTGCTTTGGAGATCCCTCCCCACATCAGATCAGATCAGATCAGATCAGACATCTGAGGGCTGCATCCATGGACCTCGCTCTCCTCTTCTCCACTGTCAGCCTCCTCTCCCCTCAGCGAGCTGGCCTGGATTTACACCCAGGCTAGCAGGGCTTGGAAAGCCTCTGCACGGAATTCCTGCCAGCTCCTTCCTGAGTCTCCCAGCAGAGACTGCAGCACCAAGGGAGACTGGCCTTCTGGGGGGCTCCAAAGGTGAATTAATTTACCTCAGTGCCAGATCAAGGAGGTAAAGGACTGTGTTCTTGTCCTGATGCAGCACCAACACGTGCAGTTTTACAGCCCCAGCCTGCTGGCTGCTGATTCTGCTTTCACTACCTGTTATTTACAGCCCTGCACACAACAAGGTCTGTTTTATTTATTCGTATGGTTTTGCTTCCCGGGAAGATCTCCAGCCACGAGCTGAGTCAGCAGGATCTCTAGTCAAATAGGGAGCCTCTGTCCCTGAAGACATTGAAACCCTCTGAGGCTGAGAGAACTCTTTCCTTTCTGTGTGCCACATCACTGTTTTGCTTCCCATCCTTCCCTGCATCAGGAAGCACAGCCGTCTTGGATATAATTCCTGTTGAAAGCAAATGGTGTCTATGTCTGGTTAGTCCAGGCTTGGGGCTGTATCAACAAGCTCACTGTTGGTCCTGCATTTGCAGCCTGGAATATTTTAGGGCCCTTGAGTCGGACAGATTCGTGTTTATACATTAAACCATTTTATCACTGACTCTCCAAAGTGTTACTTTCCCGGATGGGGAAAAAAGCCACAAAGCACCTTCATCACTGGTGGCAAAGAGGGCAAATCCTGCAGCCTTCACTCAGCCAGAGCATCAGCTCTGAGTCTGCTCCTTCACAGAATTCTGGGCTCCTGCTCAGAGCTGATCCTGCCTCTGCTCTAGGAAGGGCCAAAGCTGTGGGAGAAGGGCCAGGCTCCCACTGTGATGATGCTGATGAGGAGAAACCCCTCTGAACCCAGCGGGATTAGACTGAGGCACTGTGCTGGGCAAGTGAGGCTCAGCCCAGGCAGGTTCTGCCGTGGTGGGCAGACCAGGGAGTCTCTGTCCCCATAAAACCCAGAGCAGACCCTTGCCCCCTTCCAGGAGCTCCATCTCCTAGCAGATTCCTCTGTCAGCAAATCAGACTTGCCGGACAAAGATGGAGCTCTGAGGGAAAGAGTCTTGGCTTTTATTTTGTTCTTTCACTGAGTGGTTTCTGCAACTGCAACTGAACCAACAGAGTCAGTCACCTTGCCCAAAGCCCAGGGGCCCAGGCAGAGCAGGATTCTGTTCCCATTTCCTCTCTGGGGACAGGTTTCCATTACACCCCTCTACCTGACTCTGGCAGCCTACAAAGCTGCTGGGAGGGTTGGGAATGTGCCCTGCCAGCTTGCCTTGCCCAGGAGAGCTCCTGGCTCACACACCTGGCACCAGGCTTGGGGCTGCCAGGGGAGCCTCTGCTCCGTGGGAAATTCCAGCGGGGAGCTGTGCACTCTTTCAAAACAAAGGTGTACATTTCAAAACATCCCATGGAAGGGAAAAGACCAGCCCCAAGCAGAAAAATGCTGAGAAGCTATCAGACTGTTTCATTTCAAAGCAGCCAGAGTCTGGCAGCCTCCTCCCTTATATTTTCTTTCTTGTTTAACATCCAGAAGTCTCCAAGGAATTTGCTGGTACATTTGCTGTGCTTCACCACAGGTCTCCATAGAGCAACCGCAACAGGCAATGTATGGCCTGACTTTGTCACTCGGCCCATCCTTCATTCTGATGGAATAATCAGAATAATCCCTAATATTTCCCAGCAGTAACTTGTGCCTGGGACTCCTGCAGGTGTTTTCACCTGTGCCATTGGCAGCTGCACCAAATGGGAAGAACAAGGAGCCTAAAGAATGGCAGGTGCTGAAGGTAGTCACAAGTGAGCCGGAAGTTAAGAATTTTAACCTAAAATATTTTGTTTTGTCAGCAAAGGTGAGAAATACAAACTCCTGGAGTACAGATGTCCCGTTTTGTGGGGGTGAATAGTAGTTTGGGGACCTGAGAGCACGTGGATTCCTGGACTTTTTTAGGGCAAAAGGTAGGTGCTACTTTTCCCAAGTGATTTGGTAGGTGGGAACTGAACCTTCACCCTCATTTTGTGGATGTAAGACAAGCAGAGAAGCGACAGGCAGAGATTGGGGAGTGGAACATCTCCATTCAGGCTTCCTGAGCCCCAGGACTGTTCCTTGACCATCAGACAGCACAGCCCTCTTGCTGATGCAGATTGTCCAAACTGAGTCTGAGGCTCTGCTTACAGCCCAAGCCATTTGCAAATTTAAAGAAGAGACAATAAATTAGATGAAAGCCAATCAGAAACTGTGCAAAGTCCATTAAGATCATCCCTGGTAAGTCTCCATTTAGCCTTTTCTTTAAAGAAAGTGGCTGAACATCTGAGATGTGTTTTCTCTGCAGACAGATAACTCTGAAAGTGGAACCCAGTCTCCAAAGAGCTTTAAGCTTTCTTAAAAGGAGGCAAACGACTCGGTGTGGTGGCACATAAGACATTAATCATTAAATGTTACGCAGATGACTGGGGAAAGAGGCCATTTGTTACAGGAGGGAAAAGAGAGAAAGGAGGAATTTTTTTGGCTGTGCTGCCAGGAGAGCCAATTCCCATCTGTGGGTTTGATGCATTGTTTCATAAGTAACAGTGTTGGTTTTGCACAGTAGCAGCTCTCAGAAACCATAACGTTTAATGCAGAATGAAATGTAGTCGAGGAGAGAGGTTTTCTGTGCTATTTTTGCTCTTGGTGGAGAAGGATGTGTCTCAGAAAGTCGCTCTCCCCATGCCCTCTGATCCTGCAGCAAAGGCATCACTTCGTTTGTGGTCCTCGTATCAAATGTTGCTGTACGCACCACAGCCCATCTCTCGGATATTTTTGTCTTCAAAAACTGTTGCCATTGCAGAAAGGGAGCCAGAAAACACACACGCGTTGTGTTGTCCTGGGCAAGAGATGTTATTTTTGTTCTTTCTTCTTTGCTATGCGTCTTTGTGAAAGCAAAAGCAATTTGGGCTAATGGAACTCGCTGCTTGTGGGCAGGAAAGAGTGCAGGGCACTGGAGCGTTGGGAAATGCAGCTGTGGTGGGGATCCTGGATTTCTGCTGGTGTAGAGCAACAGTTGTGGGTGCAGAGCAGCTTCCCAAGGGTGGTTCCCAGGACAGAGAGCCACACTGTGACACCGGATCACCAATCCTCCCCAAAATCTCAGGTGATGTCCCAGGCTGGGCAGCTCTGCATTTTGCTGCTCAGTGCTTTGGTTGTTTGACTCCAGCAGGAGATGCTGTAGACTGAGCTGGAGATACCGTAGACTGCTCTTGTCAGGAGAAAGCTAACGCTGAAGTTTCTTTCATGGATGAACAAAAGTCTAGTTTTTAGCTCAGGGGAGAAACCCTACAGCCTAAAGCAACAGCTCCAAACTTTTCATATATAAACACAACTCAGAAACATGTTCTGTGCCTCTGCCTCCCCACAGGACACACATGGTTGTGTTTGGCTTTCCTCTGCTACTCCTTTTATCTCTCCCTCTCCAAATTAAACCAGGAATTCTCCTCAGATTATTCCACTGAGAGCAGCTCTGCATTTCCTTCCTGTCTTCAGTGAGTGCATGTGCTTACTGAAGCTCTTATTGAGGAGTAAGTTAAAGCCTACCAGTTTGAGTGTGGCTTATGCCAATCTGGGGTGAAAGCCTGACCTTCCCATTGAGTTCCTATTTTGAATGCAGGAAACATCCCCAGAATGCTGCCTTACCCTCGGGCACCTTCACCTCTCCATGGGCACAACCAAAGCCCCAGCTATTGCTGCTCTACCATCGAGCACAGCTCCTCTCATGATAATACTTTTCTCATCTTAAAACAACTCGAACAACCATGACTAAGTACCCAGCAGGTCACTTGAGAATAATCAGGTTTCTGCCTTTGTCTTTGGCAAGGAGCAATGCCTGTGAGGCATCTCAGGGTCTGTGCTCTCACACAGGCTTTGGGGGAATTGCCTTCATGGCTGGGAACTGGCTTGGCTTTTCTCTTAGTCTCTTATCACAAGATTAGCTAATGTCTCTGAAGCCCAGGAGGATTGGGTAATGATAAGGGATCATCAGGAGAGATGGAAAGATAAGTATTGTTCTCTAAGAAGCCCTTAGGGTTTATTCTGAAATAATTCTCTCCTGCTCTCTGCAAGGCTCCTCTCACACAGGCCCCCACCCCAGAGGCCCTGGAGCTCCCCTGAGTCCTCCCAGCTGCGATGGGCACAGCAGAGCAGCCCAGGGCAGTTGGTGCCTGTGCCAGTGGTGCTGGGTGTGAGTGGGGGCAGCCCAAACCCAGCCTGGCTCTCACAGTGCCTGTGGGGCTGGAGATCATCCCCCCTGTGTGGGGCATCATCACCCCTCTGCCAAAGGGGGATTTCAGATCCCCCTTCTCCTTCTCGCTGCTCCGCAGAGCTGGAAGGGCAGAGCTGCAGTGCTGCTGGTGCCTCGGCACACGGAGCACTCGGAGACATTCCCTTCTATCAGCTGCTCATAACCTGTCTCATCTGAGACAGTCACCCACAGTGCCTGCGCATTCCCAGCTGTTCCAGTGCAAAATGAGACTGATTCCCCTCATCTGCCTCTCCCCACGAGCACAGCTCAGGGCTCCCTGGGGCAATTATTTCTTCAGAGCTGATGCTTTGGAGAGCAATCGTTCATACCCCGCCAAGCGAGTGTCAGGGCTCCAGCAGAGCAGCAAGGGCAGCAGCAGCCATCCCAAAGCATGGTGCTTTGGAACTGAGGAACTGCAAATGACTTCGAGCTTTCCTCCACATTCTGCTGCTTGCAACGTAAGCCGCAAAGGAGAGGGCTTGGAAAAGCACTGACTCCCAAGCCACAGCATCCTCAGGGTCAGGTTTGGGCTGTCCCCTGTCCAGAGAGGGCTGGGGACTGCAGCACTTGGGGATGAGGCCAGTGCTGCTGGTTCTCCTTCCTGCTGCTCCTCTGGCTCCTAGGGGCACAGTTACCTTGGATTCACTCTTTGGAGACTCTGTGCTGCTGACTACCCAGTTCATTATCTGCTTGTAATTGTTTTGTCTTCTCTGATCTTTTGTTCACCTGTGATGTGTGTACAATCAGATTTGCTCTGCTCTGACATGAGTTACAGCCTTTTGAGCCCTGACTGATTAAAGTTTCTTCCTTCTCCAAGTAAATTGGTTCCCATAGAGCTGTCCACCGGTGTGACTCCCTTCACTGTCTGAATCACATCTTCCCAGCTGACAGATGCATTGCTCCAAGGTTTGTGGTCATTGTGGCAGCCTTAGAAGTTTGGGGGTGATTGTGTTCCCAACCTTTTGCTTTTGTCGTTTCCTGGCATGTTTCTTTTTGCACTCTGTGTGTTAGGGACTGAAGTCCAACACTCGGCCTCACCCTTCTCATCCTGCTGGGAGGGGATATGTTACCCACGAGCCTGCTGATATTTGGGTGAGGAGCCGCCCCAGCCTCCGGTGCAGCTCAATGAGGAATGGATTTCTGAATAGGAGCTGAAACCTGCGAGGCACTGCACCATTGCACCTGCCCGTTTTTATTTCTGTACATAAATGTACAGAGAACGCTGCAACCAAGGAGAATTGGAAGGATTCTGCTTGAGAGACTGTGCTGGAAGGGGCTGCTGGGTGCAGGTGAGGGGAGGCCAATGCACCGAGAGTCCTGTGCCCTGTGCAGCCTGGAATCCCTGCCAGGGCTGGCTCACAGCTCTCATGTGCACAGCTCAACAAGGATGGATTAAACTCAGCTTCATTATTTTCAGAGGATTCAGTAGCTCTTGCCTGGCTAGCAAAGATGCTTGGGAATTTGGCCAGCAACTGTGTTAATTGGCTAGTATGTTAGGTATTTATTTAAATGTCAATTTGAACAGAAATCAATTTAAAAAAAAAAACAACTCTTAGTATGAAACTGAATAATGAAGCAGCAGTAGAATCAGACATTTTTAGCAGAAAGAAATGCTTTTTTATTACTTAAAACAAGCTTAAATTAACAACTGCAGATAATGATTCCCTGGAGCTAGATAAGGGGTTAAGGATCATTGCTCTCAGTGATGACAGGCTACTCACTAAATTTGGTGAGTTATGTTTCTGAGGTTTTATAGCTCAGATATATTGTCTCCAAGTGAGACTTGGTTGACTGGCAAGCCAAATGACTCACAAGTTGACCTGAAGAATAGCTTTCCCCCCTCAGCCTCCATTGGGTAAATGATGTTTGGAAACCACCAGCTATGTGACAAATTATAAGAATCATATTATTTGAAGATGTGGAAAAGATGAGTGTAATCTGGAGACAGAGGATCTTGTGTCCCAGGTTTTTGGCAGAGGAGCTGAGTGCTGATGTCATTTCAGAGGCTGCTGTTGCTCGTGGTGGCTTTGGGAAGGGAGGACACCAATTTTGGAAAGACAGGTCTGGACCGTGCACCAAACCCCAGGGTGACAAGAGCAGACTGAGGGTGTCCCTGCTGCTCCCTGTCACCCCCAGGGCCCTGCCCTGCCCTGGCTTGGCTCTGTCAGTGTGGAGTGGGGTGTGGAGCTGCTCTGCCTCAACATCAACCCAGAAAAAAGAGTTTTTCTTCTGAGCTGATCCACTTTCCCAGCCTGTCCACACACCAGCATGGGTCAGCACAGTGCAGGAGGAGAGGACAGGGATGGAGAGAAGAGCCTGGATGCAGTGGCTGAATTTGCATCAACCAAAGCCATAGCTCAGCTCTCTCGTTGCCTGAATATGCATCAGAGAAAAATGATGCTGCCCACTGCTTTCCAGAGGGCTCAGTGTCAACGGATCAGACTGCACTGAGATCAGAAGTGGGATTTCAGTGGAGTTCTGCCTCAATGGCAGCTTTGTGAGACAAGATGAGAGTCAGTTTGTGATGAAAAGCTGAAAATATCAAACAGCTCTGGCAGAATGAGGATGACCAGTTAGAGCAAACCTTCATTGGAGACATTTGTGCCAGCACAGGGTGCCTGTGGCCAGCCCAAAACCGGTGCTAGAGTCCAGCTGCAGGGCACCAGAAAATCCTGGAATAATTTAGAATCAGTCACATTTTCATCCAAATGTCACAGAGAGAAAGTTTCTTTCGTGTTTCTGGTATATCTAATGGTGTCCCAGCTTAAAATAAACCTGCTAAAGGCTGAGCTTCACCTTGGATTGCAGCTCCTGTGTAATCATTTGCATCGGTAAGAGTGTGTCATTCATTCCAGTCCACACCACAGCAGCAGGGGAATGTGGCCTCTTTTCTCCCTAGAACTCTGATGTTTCCAGCTCTAAGTGTAATTGGACACTCTTGCAGGGTTTTGTGAGTATTGTTTGCTTCTACTAAGAAGAACAAAAAGTAATTCTTAGCTCAAGTGGAACTAGCAGTGAACACAGAGCAGTTTGCATTGATGTCCCATTCAGTTCGAGCTGCCTGGGCTGCTGTGCAGTGGGGCTGGGGTACCCCGAGCACATCTTGTGTGCACAGCCAGAAATGAGCTGGGGCCAGTGGAGGCCGGGCTGGGGACTCCCCTGGCCATGGGCTGCACATTCTTTGTTACTGGGCCTGGAGATATTTGTGAGAGGAGCCTTATCCCTGCTGGTATTTACTGGAGTCTGTCCCACTGTAAACATCCCCTGTTGATGCTGTTGGATATAAACCAGCCAGGGTAAATCCAGTGCAGACAAGGATACACCAGAGAAACACAGACTAAAGCCTGTCAGGTTTATTTTTATTTATGTCGATTTCTGCACACATAAAGCAGCTCTGCAAGACTTTGAAGGAGCCAGGGAGATTCATGTTGTATCCCCCATACCCTCAGGAGCTGCATGCAAAGCTACACACTGGGTTTTGACAGCAAGGATTGAGCCCACAGCCTCAGGTTAAAGCTAAATTATTTGAGCAGGAGAAACAATCTCCAGACTGTGAAAAACAGCTTAAAGCCACTCATATCTGAAATATAGAAAGCTTGAGCCAGCGCTCACAGAAGCCAGTGGGTGTGAGTTACTGCAGGAGAGGGGATGGCTGCCAGGACAGGAGCAGGACCCTCCTCTGAGCCCTGAGGCGCCCAGGGAAAGGGGCTGCTGAGCTCCAGTGTCTGAGACCCATCTGTGACTGCATGTCTAAAGCAGAGCTCTCACTCCAGTACATTTCAAACCATCCTCATCCTCCTTCCCTCCCTGCTTCAGCACAGGACAGGAGCTGGCTGATCCCATATCCCCAGTCCTGTTTCCATGTGCACAAGTAATTCCGTTTCAGTGAAAGGAGTTGCTCCCTGGCCATCAGTCTCATAGTGCTGATTTATTGGTGAGATACAGAACTATTTCTGTCTTATCAACCTGGAGCAAAAGGCTCAGGAGCTGCAGTTTCTCAGCCAGGCCCAAGAGGATTTGTAGCTGAGGGAGCCGTGGCGTGTCCTGGCAGTCGGGGTCACTCTGCTGTCCCCATGGGATCCATCTGTAGCCGATGCTGGTTTTTCCAGACCTAGGACTGAAAACATTTCACATGTTGGGGCAAGAATAAAGACTGTCCTTCTCAGCAAATATAGCCCTGCATTATGTACTGTACCTCTGACTCAAAATCTCTCCCTTCTAATTTCTGCTTCCTTCTCCTCACCCAGAGTCCCCCAGTGGGTCCTGGACTCTGAGCAGCCCCTGGTGCAGCTGAGCTCTGGGCTCTGGATGCCCTGGTGGTTCCAGAGCCCTGGGTCAGAGCTGGCTGTTGGGTGAGCCCCAGGGTAGGTGCAGGGAGCACAGGTACCAAGTCTCTGCTCCCTGGCTGGCACCCACACTGCCTCTCCCTCTAATCCCATGGCTAACGCTTCCTTAATTTGCTCATGGGTAAAGCCCTTGACATCACTGAATTATGGTTTAATTGTGTGAGCTTCCCTGATAATGCCATTCACTGACATGAGGCTTAGTATAAAATGTTGATTTCTTGGTTGCCTGTAATTGTGGCAGTGATGCTCTGTACCACAGGACAGTGGCTTTGGGCAGGAGGATTACAGTGGTGGCACTCCACACTTCAAATCCTGAGAGAACAGAAACAGGCAGTGCTCATGTCAGTGATGAAGGTGGGGAAACTAAAACACAGGACAACTAAAGCTGATTCTCTGTTAGCAGAGTGGATGAGAAAAGGAAAACAGCCACTGGGACTTTTCAGTTGTTTTTCCAAAGAAATAATTTCTTTATTTTCTTTGCAAAAAGTCCCATGAAAGGACAAGTGTTTAATTTCAGGAACATTTGATTTTAGGATCTTTCTGAAAGCCCCAAACAGAAGTTGAGTGCTCTGGACACAACTCTTCAATGCTTTGAAATGACTAATGTTAGGTATTACACCCACTGATGGTTTGGGAAGAGAGATGAAGTTCCTGGATCTGCAGAAGCCCCCACAGCATCCCCAGCCCTGCAGGTGCTCAAGACCAGGCTGGACATGGCTCTGAGCACCCTGCCCAGGTGTCCTTGCCCATGGCATGGGGGTAACAAGAAGATATCTCAATTCCCTTCCAGCCCAGGCTGTCCCAGGGTTCTGTTATCCCACACTGTGCCAGGATTAGAAATCCTGAGCCTGAGGGGAGGCATCACTCTGGGGACACGTGGGGAGAATGTTCTGGGCTAAAGATCTGCACCAAAGCCCCTCGTCCTGAGCATTTTCTGCCCCTCCTTGGGCTCAGCCCTGTGTGTGTCTGCACTGCTGCTCTCCTTCTGACACTTTGGGGCAGATGTGTTTCTCCACTAGAACTTCACTGACAGCCAAGTGATTCCCACTCTGCTGCTCTTTCCAGGCCCCCTGTGCTTGAGTGAGGACTTTGGAGGTTAAAGTCTGTCAGGTCTGAATCAAGGTCAGGGGACCAGCTTTTGATTCTAAAGATTTTAATTAACTTTGCACCACATAGAACCTGGACATGCTTGAAAAGAAATACAGATAAATTTTACATTTAAATATTTGAATAGTGTCTATATATTATGGTGGAGGTAAAAAGCCCTGTTCAGGCAGGGTGAAGGAAGAGAAGAGATTTGCATAGCAGAATAATTGGTTTTGCAAATAAATCTGGTTCTTGAAATTTGTAGATTAGCAATAATATGTCTCCAGATGAGAAGGAAAGGTCATGGATGAATAAAGCAACAATTAAACTTTCAGGAGATTATAAAACTAAACACAAACCTGGCTAAATGCGTATGAGAGAATGTCAATAGAGGACAGGAGTGGCCTGTCAGGACTCGTGAGCCTCCAGGATATTAATGTTACTGGGAGATCTCTTCCCATGCAGCTGCTCTTCTTGAAGTAACAGCCTTTGCAGATTCATCCCTAATCTGGACAATCCATTAAATAACCCAGTTAATTTAAGCCATTTAAATCCAATAAGGCTGGTGTGTAATGCTATAAAACTCTAAACAAAATCCTTGGAGAATTACCACGTTCCCTTTGCCCTGCAGGCTCCATCCTTGGCGAGAAGGGCTCGGGAGGCACGAGGAGGTCGCAGCTCAGGACAGCGAACACTCAAGTTGTAGAGAGGTGGGGATGGTTCTGAGTCTGAAAGAAAAAAGAGCAAAACTAAAAAGCAGTTCTTTCCAAATGGACCATGAAATAAATCTTTTATGACAAGGGGAATGAACGATCGTGGAAATTCTCATTTTAAAGTATTGAAGAGTAGTGCCCAGACCACCCTCTCAACTTTTGTTTGAGGCTTTCAGAAAGATCCTAAAATCAAATGTTCCTGAAATTAAAAACTTGTGCTTTCATAACACTTTTTTGCAAAGAAAATAAAGAAACTATTTCTTTGGAAAAAACAATTTAAAAGTCCCAGGGTTTTTTGAGGAAAATGTTCCAAGTTTTCCTTTTCTCCTGCCTGTGGGAGGCACAGGGCTGACCACGCTGCAGACACAGCTGGATGGGGAAGCAGCAGATGTGTGAGGTGTGAGGGGAGGCCGTGGCCACCTCCTCCTGCCCTGGAGCTCCACAAAGCCCTGGTGCCAGCCCTGTGGGCAGCAGGAGGCTGGATCCCGCTCCCTGTTCCAGCCTGGGGCACCAGGATGTGGCTGCAGCAGGATGTGACCCCTGGGCTGCTGCCTGTCCTCACCCACCCCAGCACCACTGTGTCCAGGACAAAGGAAGGAAAGAGGAGAGGAAAATTTCAATGGTTTTTAATCCCCTCTCTCTCAGATCTCAGGAGGGGCAAGGGGTGGAAAAATAAAGGTCCCAGTGGATTTCACTGGAGCAAGGCTCAGCCCTAACCACGCTTTCCCAAGCCTGATGCCCTTGGGGCTGGAAAACCTCCTCTTCCAAGAGTATTTGCCTCTAAATGTCAGGTCAGGATGACCCCACACTGGAAATGGCTGTTGCCTGGTTTCCAAGCAGCTTCTCTCCCTCCCTTCCCTTGCACACAAACACTGTAGGTGGCTAAAAACCAGCACACATGGGGAGCCCTTCTCCTAGGAGCAGAGCCCAGCCTGGGGACAGCCCTGCCAAGACAGAACACAGCACCATGCAGCTCCTTTTCCCTCTGGGGAGCACAGAGGAGCTGCAGAGGGCAGATGGGAGTCGCACCCAGGGTGCAGGTCTGGGAGATGCTCAGACACTGCAGGAGGGCAGGGAAGGATCAGATGGAGCAATAACTCTGTGTGATGCACTGCTCCTCCTCCTGAGCTCCCAGGGTGCTTGACAAAGGAGGCAGTGTCAGGATCCTTGTTTTAAGAAGGGCACTCAGAGGAAACATAAATTGTGCAAGGCCACACAGCCTGCAGTGTCAGAGCAGGGCTGAGCAGGGGTGCCCAGCCAAGGACTGCACACCCACAGGTTCAGCTGCAAAATCCAGGGTTTCTCTTCTTTATTTGTGCTCTCAGATCAGTGGGGGGATACCTGTCCCTGCTCCTCAGGACAGGAGCATGGCCACGCTCAGGCTCGTTCAGGGCATTCCAATCCTTAAAGCAATTCCTTTGTATGTAAAATTATGTTACCCTTGTGTGGCTGTCTCCACAGACCCTCCCAGCACAGAGACCTAAACCTTGAGGTGCCATCAACCCTGGTTGTGCTCTGCCCTGTCTCTGGTGGTGCTTTGTGCCTGGTGACCTTCACAGAGGGTTTCTCTTGTTGTCTTTGCCCAGGAGCCCTGCAGCATCTGCAGCGGCTCAACACTGAGCTGCTTTTCCCTGTGCAGGACACAATCGAGTCCCGGGACAGGGGGAGGACCAGAAGAATTGCTGCTGATGTTCTTGTCAGAGCTGATGTTGAGCCAGTCCAGGCAGTCGTGGCTCTGGGGGCTGCTCTGCCCATGGCCAGAGGGGATGAGCAGGTGAGGCTGAGAACAGCTAGAAACTCAGTAATTGTTCTCGTGCAGATTTGTGATCTGAGGCTCAGGCACTAACAGAAGTCAATCTAAATTTATGTGTGTCGATAAAGGGGCACAGTCATGTTAGGAGGCACTGGACCTTCGAAGGAGACAGTCACAAAATCAAGGTTAAAGATGCCTTTTTGGGACCACAGTCACCTCACCTGATGAGCAGCTTTCCCTGGCAGCTCTGGAGACATCTGGGTGCTGGGAAAGAAGCAACTTGGGAGGGAAATGCAAAGCAGAAGTTGAAGCATCCTGTGCACCTGAGGCTCCTGCGAGGATCTCTTCTGGGACTGAGTGCAGGAAGGTTTGAGATGGCATTTCAGATATTCCCTTCATTACACTGTCTGCCAATCCTGATCAAATATGTAATTTTGCCATTTCTCCTGGGATGTAGCCTTTGTGAGACCTCTGCCTCTGTCAGATTAGAGTTGAATTGGCCGGTGAGTTCAAAATTGTGGGGAATAAGGAAAAAGGGAAGGGATGTAAATGCACACGCGAGTGTGCACACACACTGATCACTTAAACCTGGTTTGATAGGAGAGCAGGCTGAAATTAAATCTATTTGGCAATTCGTTGGCTCTATTGAAAGCAGGTGATGAGCTGGAAATTTGCTGTTTTAAGATGGAGGAAAGTTGTATTGTTGCTGCTCATGTCAAACCACATCACATCCCCTCCTCCTCGTGCTGGAGAACAGCACAGGACGCTTTGGGGCTGTGCTGTCTGCAGACATGTCCTGCTCCTGCTCCCTGCCCTCTTCCATCAGGTCTTTGTGGCCTGACTCAGGTCTCCTGCGTCACACGGAACCTTTGCAGATGCCAGAGCTGTGGCACTGTTTACAGAGAGGAGCATGCTGTCTGCCTGAATTAATTCAAGCAGCTCTCCCTTGTGCTCAGGCAGGATTGATCCGTACAGGGGGTACCATGGGAAGCAGAAATAGATGCTGGAGTCTCTTCCATTTGCACCTGAGGAAAGCACAAACCACACTCAGAAATCAGTGGTGCTACATCAAGCTGACATTGCCACAGCCAGGAGCTGCCTCTGCCACAGACACTTCTGAAGGAGGCTCTGCAGGCTTTCAGCAGAGAGGAGAGGCTGAGGGGACTGCTCTGGGCAAGGGGGAAAAGCTGTCCCTGGTGGCTTACTGCCTGCGTGGGTGCAGGGGCAGAAATCTCCATCCTGCTGCAGAGTTCCTGGAGGAGCAACCCTGCAAATCAAAAATGGTCTTTGTCACCCTTTCCCTAAACTACAGCAGAGCTGGATCCCTTCACTCTACGATCACTCACCACTTTCTGCCAGGCTTCAGAAGTTGAAGACAAAAGAGATTTTGTTTTCCCTCCCTCAGCCTTTGGGTGAGAGCCATCAGAAAGCAAAGGAGGCAGAGCTGGTGACGCAGAAGTTGTCAACACTTGCTTGGTGAGCGCGTGAAGCCTGGCCAGGTGTGAAGCAGGGTTTGGAGGTGAAGGTGTTTGAAGGTGTTTCCTTCTTGTCCCTGGAGAGCTCCTGAGGTCACAGGCAAGGCAGAGATTGTCCCATCTGCTCTGCACCACCAGGCCAGAAGGACCCAGAGCTCTGGAGAGTGTCCAAAGGAGGGACAGGGAGCTGGGGAGGCTCTGGGGGCTGAGGGCCCTTGGCTCCTTCAGCTGGACACTGAGGGGACACTCCTCAGCTCAGGTTGTTCCATGATTCCCTGACCCACACACAGCCCCAAAAATCAGAGGCTGCTTTTAGAAATGTTCGTGTGTGAATCAGGGCCTCTTATTGAATGTTAGTTCTGCATCAGCTGGGAAACCATAAGGAGGTTTTCATAACCATCATTAGGAATTTGCTTTAGGAAATTATACTGAGAGTCAGAGTGGCTTGTTAGATAGCCAGACTGTGAGACAGCTGGGCTGAGGGCAGCTTGGAAATTGCTCTTCTGGCTAAGGACTGCAGCTGAGTGAGAAATCTCTAATTTGTTTCATGGCTTTAACTGGAGGAAACTGGAGAGTGATGGGTATGGGTGTGGGTATGGGGGGAGGCCACCTGAAACAAAATTTTTTCTATTATGCCTTGCCCCAGTAGAAGTAATTGGCCCCAAAGAATTGTGTTTGCTCCTCATCAAAATAAACTATTCTGTTGCTTTCTTGGATGCATTTACTCTGTCACTCCAGTTCCAAACAAAATGCCCTTTTTTCAAAGCTAAGTATTGAGAAAGTTTTGTTCTGGTTGCTTCAAAATCTGAATTTTCCCACACTTTTAGGCCATTTTGACCTAAGTGAATGAGTAGTTCTTGCTGACCTGCAACCCAAAGTGATTTTTTTCTGTAAGTGGGGGAAAACCCCAGGCAGTCTCTGTGGGATTAAAGGTTTGGCCAAGACTGAGTAATTGTTCCACCAAAACATCTGGTAAGAGATGCTGTTGGAGAAGCTCCCATTTCTTTGGCTGAGGGTCTTCCCCTTTTTTGTTTTGTTGTTTGCACTGGGGGTGCAGCGGTGTCAGACACAGCAGTGTCAGGGTGTTCCGTACGCATGGGCAGCTAACTCCCCGTGCCCCAGCACCCCGGGGCTCCCTGGAGCTCCTGTAAATCCAGGGGTTGGATGTCCTGTCTGAGGCTGAGGGCTGCCATCTCAGAGATGATTTTGGGCTGGTGTCAGTGAATTTGTTACTTCTGGGGCAGACTTTCTTTGCCACGGCAGGTGGAAATCCACCAGTGCTCATTGCTGGGCTCCTCCTTACCTTTCTGCTTCTTTCTTTTGCAGACCCAGAGCAGAACCTGGGGGTTCAGGCTGGGTGCCAGCAGCTTTGAAAAGCAGGAGAGCCTTGCAGGGGTCACTGCTGTGTGAGGTGCTGCATTCCCCACTGCACAGCAGAACGTGTGGGCCAGCCCAGGGCTGTGGCTGTGCCACCAAGGAGAGCTCCAAGCCACGGATCAGCATCTAATTAGCCCATGCAACACTTAGCAAGGTTATTTTTATCTCAAGCCCTTCAGAACATACATAATCATTCCACCTTAAGCTTTCAGAACTTGGTCTCTATGGAAACCCTGATGTAAACGACTGCTCCTTTTCTTGCAGAAGGTCTGAGTCCTGGTGCAGCCTCCCCACCCTGACCTGCATTCCTTCCTCCCCACCCTTCAGGTAACAGTGCTTGGGGGTTATTTCCTCCAAGCACTGCATATTTAGATCTGAAAATCCCCAAGGAATCTTTGTTTGCAAACCCAGGGAGGTGGACGTGAGAGGGAAAGTCGAAATCTTGGTGATGCTCAGGTTGATGTTCAGCTCACTGTGGCGGGATTTGGGCAGGAACCTGCAGGATGCTGCTCGTGGCTCCCTGAAGCCATCTAAAGACAGCTTAAGGTGTGGAAAAGCCACTTTCCTAATAATCCTCTCCCATCCGTGAGCAGTTGTTACTGATTTCTCTGTATTTCACTTGTGAACACCAGAGGGCCACGTTTGGTGGAGAAAAGAAGCTGCCAGCAGCTTTGGGAAGAGAGGGAAGGAGCACTGAGCTGGGTGTGTGTAGCTCCGGGATGGTGGGGCTGGGGCAGGATGCGGAACCTGGCTGAGGATCAGAGGCACAGCAGCTTCAGTCCCTGCTTCCCTTCTGCTGCTCTGTCCTGCAGTCCCACCCCTGGGCAGGGGAGTGCATTTTGGATTTACCAAACCTGTCCTCGCAGCGCTGTCATTTCCTCTCTCTGCAGAGGGAAACTGAAGCTTAGGCACATTGCAGTTTTGAACCACTACAGGACAGAACATTAGCCTGAGAATGTTGTTTTTAAGCAGCTGACTTGTGGATAACCACCTACAACAGCACTGAGTTGCCTCAGGTCTCACGAGTATGCCTTGGGGAGATTTTCCTCTCTGTTCCAAGAAGATCTCTGCTTTTTGTGGGGTATGGCTAGCACATGCAGCGGTGTGGAGCAGGCTGGGCAGGTGGCACAGCCACCCTGTGAGAAACTGCACAGCAGAACCACACCAGGGAGCACGAGCCCCATCACCCCTCCTGTCCCCCGTTAAATGTGCCTGCTGCTCTCTGGGAAGGAGCCCACTGAATACAACATGGCTCTGTGCACTGTTGGGTTTGTTAAATCTGCTGCCCTGTGCCTTCTGGAGAGCACTCTGCTTCCCTGGACGTGCTGCTAGGACAGGGCACCAAGGGGTGGTGGAGCTTCACCCTGGCTCTGCCTGCACCATGTGCTGAGCAGGAGGGAGGCTGAGAGCAGAGAAACCCCTCTGAGGATAAACCAGAGCTGGTTCCCTTTGAGCAGCACCAGAGCTCTCCAAGGACAGCTGTCTTTTTCCTAAGAACTCCTCCTCTAAGCCTTCAGCTAACTCCCTGCTCCTGCCCTGTCCTGCCACCCTTCCAGGCCCGCTGATTGCTGCAGGACATCCAGGGAGCTGCTGGCTCCTTCACCATCCTCCCTGCTGCAGTCTCCTCTCTTGGAAAGTTTCCATTTCCAGCAATTTTAGCTCTGCCCTCATTTCAGTGTCCCATTTGCTGACAAGTCCATCAGGACCTGACTGCCACCACCCCCAGGCCCCATCCTGCAGGCAGAGGGGCTGGCTCGCATGCTCCATGTAAAAGGCAATTTCATTAGCTTGAGCCCTGGCTGGCAACCAGAGCTGGCACCAGAGACTGTTTTTGTGAATAACACCCTGGAAAAATAGAGCTGGTAGCAGCTTGGGTGGGATTTGTATTTGATGTGTCCCCTGTCACTGTTGGATTGGCAAGGGGCAGAGGGTTGTTGTTGCTGCAGTGGGTGTCCTGGTCACACCCGGGCTGTGGGCCCATGCTCTGTGTGCCCAACAAGCCCCCAGCTGGCACAGAGACAGGGCTCAGGGTCTTTATCACATTCCATGTGGACTGCTGGCAGCCAGACACTCAGAATCACAGGGTCATTACGTTGGAAAAGACCCCCAAGATACCTCAGCACACCCAGGAGTATCACAAAGCTCAGGTGCTGCAGGTACCTGTACAGGTACTGGACCCGTACAGCTGCAGGGACTCCTGAACAAAAGAGCCTTCCTGACTGGGTGTAGTGACAAAACCTGAAAAGGAGAGGTGTTTAGGAAACAAGTAAAACCAGATCACCTTCGAGTTGCCTTCAGGATGCACTGGGCTGGTATCTGATTGCTCTCTGCAGAGCCCTCCAGAGCCTGCAGCCCTTTGGGAACTGGTTGGCACTGGTTGGTCTGGAATAGCAGCACCAAAAACTTCACAGAGGCATTCAGCATCTCAGGATAAACTCTCAGCCTGTGAAGAAATCCCGTTTTGTGCCCGTCTCGGGTATCTAGGCTGCATCCAGAAATCACTGCTGGCAGTTTTCTGTTGTGAGCACAAGTGCCACTCGTTGCTGCAGCAGAGCTCAAACTTCAGGGCTTGAGCATGAAGTCCCTTCCTTGGCTTCTGCTGCAGCAGCAGGCCCGGTTTCTCAGGCTGAAGGAGCTTTTCCAGGCTGCCAGAATTATTTAGGAGCTCAGGTAATTTCACAGAGTGCAGCAAGTTATGCATTGTCTCCTTTGTGCAGCCTGCAAGGGGAGTTGGCTGAAGTTAAACCAGGGGCAGCTTCCAAGCTCAGGCTAAGACACTTTTCTGGCCTGGAGATGGGGGCACCCAGCAGCCCCTTTGCTCTGGCTCCATAAACATGCCCTAATCCCACAGAAGCCCTGACAACCACAGCAGGGTTTTCCTGCTGGTCTCCACTGGGATGAATGCTCTCACTGAATCTGGCCGGAAGGTTTTTCTTCCAAGAACCTCATTCTGAGTGAGAAAAATGCCATGTGCTGTACTCCAAGGCAAGACTTCTTAATTTGATCTTTAATTAGAAGAGGGAGAAATTAAGGCAAGGAGCGGGGAAAGCTCTGGCAAAAGAGAAGAGAAATTTCGGTGCTAGGCAGCAGGGCTAGGCCGCCCAGCCTTGGGGCTTGCTCAGGGAGCTGTCCTGTCCATGGGTTTGTGGAGAGAGCCTTTCCCTGGCTGCAGACACCAAGCACTTTCCAAGGTGACTCATTCACCTTGTATTGGAGGCAGCTGTCCTCCTTGCTGTGCTGGAGAAATGTGTCAAGACCAGTGGCCTTCCCTTAACTGTTGAGATGATATCACTCGCCAGAAACAGCATCCAATTTCCTGATCCTTTGTTTGAACAACAAACAAATAAGATACGAGCACTGGAGCTACAGGCACATCTTCTTCATAAATACCAAGAGGCACGAGGCTCTGGCGTTAAACACCCAACTCTAAATAATGCCTGCAGCCAGAGTTGTTACCCAGTGCCTTGAATACAGCCCCACTCCATCAGCAGGTTACAATAATAACAAATAAAACACGGAATTATGGCTGTGCAATGCTTGAAAATGAGCCTGTCACTTTGCGTCTGGGCTGGAAATCAATCACCAAGTCTTTGAATCAGCTTCTGCTATTAAGGGCTGGGAGCAGGAAAGATTAAAGACATGTCCATGGAAGTCTCTTTGCTCAGGTATGCTGATCTTCCAAAATTCTGAATGGATTTTTTTCCTTTCCTTGGCTGTGATTTCTGTCGTTGTTGTCTGAGTGGTATCCTTTGGGGCTGTTATTATAAACTAGCACGTGTTTAAAGGATCTGTCTCGTAGATGGGCAGGGAAGGGGAAGGTTGAATTGATTTGACTTTATAGGTGAGGTTAGGCACATACAAGACGCCTGCTCTCTTTCACAGCAGCAAAATGGAGGAGTTGATGGAACCCCAAAATTAGCAACACACATTCTACTGACTGCAGTCCCATTGCCTGCCTCTCTTCTGTGGAATCCTCTTGGGCTTCAGAGACAGTTCTTCCAAGGGGTTTCTGGAGACAGGAGCACAGCCAGAGCGTGCTGGGTTGGGGCACACGGTGCCTTGGCACGCTGGGACCCACGCTCCCAAACCTGGATTGCTGCAGCAATGCCAGCGCACCCCTGTAAATGACATTTTGTTCCCTGCCATGGGAAACAAGGCCCAGGGAAGGAGGGAAATATCTTTGTGCAGGAGCTAAAAACTGCTCTTCAAGGCTCCAATTGGCACTGCCTCCCCTCACTTTCTTCTTCTGGTTATTTAGAGGAGGCTTCTTCCCTCTGCTCCCCTCATTCCGAGGTGCCCAGAGCAGAGGAGGGGGCTGCTCTGGAGGGGACAGGACCCCACGAGTCCAGGGGAAGGGGCTCCCCTCTCCCAAGTGACAGAATTGCTGTGTCAAGCACAGGCAGGGCTCTGCATCACTCAACAGGTTTCTCTGTTTAAATATCTTTTAAACTTACAAAAGTGCTTTTTGCCTCCCTCTGCTTCCCCACTGAGTGCTTTGAAAGAGCTTTGTTTTAACTAAACAGCATTTTACATTTCGTGCAGAGCCCTCATGCTCTGCGCGTTTGTTTTCCCTCCGCCGTGACAGGCTCTGACATTATTTTGATGGGAAGATTCTTCAGCATTTTGAAATGATGTTCAGTTTTCCCTTGCTTGGCGTTGCTTTTAAACTCTCTGAGCTTCATCAACCGTGTAGCAGCTCCTGAGGGAATTTGCTGAAATTTGGGAGCTCCAGTGACCAGTTCCCTTTCCCTCTTCACTTCGAGTCTGCAAATGGCCTGCAAGACTTTGTCCACCCAGGGAAATTCCCTCGTGCGGTTGTGCTGGATGGATTATTCTGCTGCAGATATGTGGGATTAGTGGCCTGTAGAGCTGAATTTTGATTGGAATAATAAATCCTTGCCATACAGGCAAATCCTCATGGAGGAACACTTCCTGACCATAGAAGATAGGAAGAAATCTGCTTTGCCAAATGCAAGGAAAACCTTCCCAATCTTGGCAAAAGGACACAGTATAAAGGACTCCTTCATTGCAGGGGGAGAGGTGTGTGGGGGTGTCAGGAGGTCCTGTTTTCTCAGGTCTGAGCAAGGATCCTAGCAAAGCTGGCTTGAGAGTGTCCGTGCAGGGACTGGTGTTGGAGCAAGTTTCAGCCTGACTGCAGCCTGATTTCACGGCCACATGTCTGCAGCAGTTTCCCCCAGTACTGAGGTTGTCTGGCAGAGCTGGGGACATGGGGATGACTGCAGGGCACATCTTTGAGCCTTGGTGCTTCTGCTCCCCTCTGCCACACCTGGCTCGTGTCCCTCTCCTGTCCAACACACAGAGGGGCAGTTGCCCACCAGGGTCCTGAAACCCGTCCCAGTGTGCCCCATAATCAATACAAACCCCAGACACGGCTGTCTCAGCTTCATCAAACTCTTGTCTGTCCTAAAGAGCTCTTTGGGAATGCAGGAGGGGTGTCCTGCTGCCCTGCCCTGAGCTTTGGGACGGTGAGCGTCCTCCCAGCGTTGCCCTCTGCCATGAATTCAATTCCCTTTGCCTTCATTGATGCCAGGAATTAAATTCTGTCCTCCTGTGGGGTGGGCAAAAAACAGGGGAGGAAGAAAGGGAGGACAAGGAAGGTGCTCAAAGACATGAGCTGTGTTTTGTGCTTGAAATTGGAAGCCTTTCCAAGCCTTCCAAAGGAGCTTAGAGGAGTCTGCAGGTAGGACATGCTTTTCCATTCCCTGGCATCTCAATCATTCGCTGCATCCAGGGGGAATTAAAGAATGTCAATCAACATAAGTTATTCTTCGAGGGAGCATCAGCAGGGTGGGCAGTTTTTATTGTAACTTAAGCAGGAAATTGAAATATCAGCATCAGAGTGTGAAATGCGCCATTGCAGAGAGTTCTTCTTCCTAAAGCAGGAGCAGGAATGGAAAGCACATTACACTCTGTTAGTCCCACTAGAATTTTGCTCTTAATCTGCTGTAAATGGAAAAATTGTTTGGAAGTGTAAACAGTTGTCTTGTGCCATAAAAAGGGGAGGGGGTATCACAGGCATGTGGTGCCCAAAGTTTTGAGACCTGAGGGGTCTCAGCCCCGCAGAGCAGCCGAGGTTCACATTTCCCAGGGGCTCACCTGCTCCGGTGGTTTTCACTGCGTGCCTGCAGCCCTTTGTGGGGCAGAGCAGCAAACCCAGCCCTGGGCAGGAGGCTGCAGGGCTGAGCATCCCCTGTCTCCCCCGGGCACTTCTCCCTTCCTGGGCCATTCCCTTTCTTCTCAGGCTCAGAGCTGCACTATGTCTCACAGCAAGGTAAATATTGAGCCACATCAGGGGTGTTTCTTGCAATTTGAGGCACTTGAATACACTAATTAATCCCTAATATTTTGAAAGCGGGGGGGCCTGTCCTTTCATCAGAACAAAAAAATGACATTTGATTAACACTCAGGACAAGAAAACTCCAAGAAAACATCTTCCTGGCCCTAGTGGATTGTTTTGTTTCAATTGTGCATAATCATTTCACCCAATAACACTGGAAGATTTCATTTGGGCTTCTATTGTATTAAAATATTAACTGCAGAATATAAAATTATAATAAAACCTTAGCATTAATATTTTAATACAATCCAAAGATTGGAACAAAACATTAAAACTGCAGAGGAAGCCTAAGGTGGGGAGACAGCGAGCAGACAAGGGAGATTGATGCTCATCACCAGCCAGGTCTGTCTCCTCTGCATCCCAATTATCCTGACGTGCCCACTGCACCTGGGCAGGTCTGCTGCTGCCTCAGCATCTGGTAACCTCTTCTTCCTTTAGATTTAGGAAGAGACTCAGGCGAGAAGGAAGAAGTGTCCTGACTATTTTTGTAAATGAATGGCTCCTGATCCTTCAGTTCACACCAAGGAGACAGATGCACGTAGGGGCCCTGAGCTCCAGGGCACCGTGAAGAATGTCACTGAGCTTGGAATGCATGGAAGAAGAAATTTCCTTGCAGGGAGAGACTTTATATCCACAGTATGTCAAGAGGAAAAGCAAAGAGAAAGAAAAGTCTCTGAAGGGTAATTTTTATAGCATGCATTGAGAGAAGAGACAAAGTTTGCAGCTCCCAACAGCTGACGATCTGTTATTGCTGCACAATTCCTGTTACCTTTCTGCTTGGAAGAATATGAATGGTTCAGAGCAAATGAAGGCATAATGCTATTTACCAGCCCTGGCCTTATTAGGGGCATTCATTCTCTTGCTCACAACCTGCCCTTTTGTTTTGAAGGGAGCAGGGACGTGGACAGATGTGTGGTGAGATTATTTACTCTGCCCACTGGGCATTTGGGGATGTGCTCTTGGTGCATAGGGCTGGTGGCTGCACACACAGCCAGGATATCTGTGGGATATTTCTGGTGGAAAATCAAAGCTGTGCTGCAGACAGTGACAGGAGGATTGATGTCAGTGGGAGCTGCCAGGGAGCCAGGGCAAGGAGCGGCTCCTTCATGGGTTTGTGTTCGTTAGGTGCGCCCTGAAGACACAGTTAGGAGCTGGCCCCATCGGGCAGTAAATATCCACTGGGGCTGGAAACCAGCTGGACTATTTGAACCAACAAGCCCTGAATTTCCCCCTTAAGGTGTCCACTGCTAACAGAATTAAGCCTTACATTACTGGCAGAAGATTAACGGGTTGGAGAAGCGTCAAGAAATCTGCCTTGTCTCTTTCTCCCAGACGTGGAATTTGTGGTCATGGATTTTCTGATCTTTGCTATCTGCTGCCCTTATGCCAGGTTTCTTGGCGTGGGGCGGAACCTGAACTTTTTCTTTAATTCCCAGTCAAAGCCTGGGAGTTTTGTCCTCTGGTTTGCTCAGAGGTGAGCTCCAGCCATGGACACAGAGCTTTGGAGAGGCATCGTGCTTCCAGTGGAGTTTGATGCTGTATTTAACTCCTGCTGAGGAGAAGACTGAACAGGGAACTTCTTTTGACCTTTGGTTATGCCTCTGAAGCTTTGTTCTCCAGACAGTGACTGATGGGTGAATAAAAGTCCTGGAAAGTGGCCAAAGCCTCAAAGAAAGCAAGAAGCTTTAAACCAGAGCCACAGCAGGCTTTCGGGAAAGTGCTGAGGAGCGACAGCAGGGAGGGAGGGAGGGACACCTGAGGCACTGCCTGGAGTAGGTAACGCTGGGTCTGCCCTGTCCAGCCCGGCCACAGCGTCAGTCCCGACTGGAGCAGTGCCTGTGCTGCCCAGCCAGCCCAGGGTGACGGGTCACTGCATCCCCCTCCCTGCATCCCCACCCCTGACTGCCCATCCTGCATCCCCATTCCTGCATCCCC
>VRYO01001414.1:1310132-1435242 GCA_009812075.1 Sialia sialis
ATCCCCACCCCTGCACCCCTGCATCCACCACCTCTTCTTCAGCCTGAGAGCCCAGCCTGGCCCAGCAGGGTGTCAGGGCTGTGATGGTTTGTGTGGGCTCTGGCAGGGGCTCAGAATGTGCCTCAGAGACCTCCCAGACAGAGAGGATTAGCCAGGGCTGGCTCGGGGCCTCTCAAACCCTGCGAGCTCATCCACTGCCAGCCTGAACAATCCACTTGTCCTGCTCTCCGTTAGAGACTCTTCAGCAGCAGCTGCTGGGACTGTGCTGGAATCAGCTGAGGCGGGAGGAGCAGCCACATAATTTCTTCTGTTGGAAACCATAAGAGGGAAAGGCAGAGAGGTGAAGGAAGTAGTGCTGATTAGGAGAGGCTCTGCCTTTGAACCATTCTACCTCTTTTCTGCCTTTCCCTGGATGTCACCAGTGTCTCAGTGCTGGATGTGTGGCAGTAGATTCCTGCAGCAGCTGGAATTTCACGGGGCAGTTTGAAGCACATATCCTGTGCTTTGGGGTCATGCTGCACCTTGCAGAGCTCCCAAGGAGCAGGGCTGAGTCCCCCCCTAACCCATCTCATACGGAGCCAGCCAGTTTGGACCCATTTGTTGCTCTCCTCTGGTGCCTTAGGAACTTAGGAGGAGCAGATCAGTCACAGATAACTGGGATCTCCAGCACATTTGTGCCAGAAATCTGCCAGCTTATAATTAGCCTCTATGAATAATTCATGGCAGACGCTGCGTCCATCAGACCTGACAGCCGTAATCGTTTTGCCAGCAAAATATGGGGTTTGTCTTATTTGTGAAAAAGATTCAAGCAGTGGTTTTTTGTTTTTTTTAATAGAAAATAGAAGGGTGCATGTGTCCATGCCTGTGTAAAAAAATATATATATATTATGTACAAATCCATAAAAACAGATATATCCCCCAGGCACACACATGTATATGCTCTGCATCCTCAATCTGTAATAGAATCTGTTTGGATGTCATGGATCAAACCTATCAGTGATGTAATTGATTAAGCCAATAGGATTGCAGCAGGAATGAAGACATATTTATATCTGCTCTCTTTTACAGTCTAAAAATACCCTGTAATTCTGAACGGATGCATTTTTAGCCAGATGGATGAGTTTTTAGGGACCTGCATTTGGAAATACCTCCAATTCCATGTTTTGTTGTTTTTGGAAAGCAGGGAAGGAGATCAGAGTCTTGGGGTCCTGTCAGGAGCCTTCAGATGTCCTGTCTCTTTAGTGCTCCATCACACTCTCTCTCTGTGCTTTCATTCTTAAATACGGGATGTGTCCAGGCTTTATTAATTTATAACAATAGCTGATGGTGCTGGGGAATGAACGGGGCTAGGAAATATCTGACATGGCAATTAGGACCGCTATCACAGTGAGGCCTGATTTCTGCTGGAAGGCAATTTGCTGTAAACCACCAAGGTTAATTAATTGGAGGGGACGGGGAGGGGAGGAAGGGAAAAAAAAAGAAAATCCCCACACAAATATTTATGCCGTGGTGTAAATCTGGAGCAGATCCCCTGATGTTTGCATAGTTATCTGCTCTACATGACAAAGCCCTGACACTGGAGGCAAAGGTGTGCATGGCACACCAGCAGTTTCCTCAAAATCCAGCCTCTATTAACTGCTGCACACTGATTCCAGAGGCACATCACAGGCTCAGTGGTGTTCCTCTCCACTGGAAGGGAGATGGTGCAGCCCAAGAGGACCTGGGCTGTGTGCAGGTGTCACAGGGATTTCACTTGTGTCAGGATGATGAAAAACCACCTCCGTGTTTTCTCCTCCATTTTTTGGCATTTTGGTTTTCTCCCCGCTCCTCTGAGGTGTGTTCAGTCCTTTGATGTCACTGCACTTAAGTGCAGGGTTGGGTCAATGCAAACAGGGCTGGAAGAGCTGAGAGTGATGTCAGCGTGGAGAGGGGTTTAGTCTGGGGGATGCAGGGCTGGTCAGCAGGGTGGAGCAGAGCCAGGCTGCCCCGCTTCTGCCTCTGCTGCCACATGTCAGCACACAGCCTGGGGAGAGCACAGCTGCTCTCAGAGAGCACAGACCTCCACAGACACCTTCTGGGCAGTGTCAAAGACCTTTGACCATGGAGCTCAGAAAGCACTGGGGAGGCCCCAGCCCTGTCACAGCATCCCCAGGCTGCTGGAGCCCGGGAAGGGAGCAGACCCGGAGCAGGGGCTGGATGTGACTCCATCCCAGCTCTAAAACAAGGCACTGGGGGGACCTCAGGAAAGCTCTGCAGTGACAAACAGCAGCAGGAGAGGCACTGGCAGAAGGTCACACGTGTTTCCAGCTCCTTTCCCCATCTCTGCTCACTGATCCCAGGCAGAGGTGTGACACCACCTGCTAGCACACTGCTCAAGATGACTGATCCAAGTACAAGTGACAGCTCTTGGCAGCACATCACAAGCCTGAAAACTCAACCCAGATCCTCCAAAGTGTTCAACTGATTGTTAGAAAGGTGAATTCTCACTGCTGCCCCTCTCTCCTCACCCACAGCACAATGGTGGAGGAGGACAGACCACAGCACCCCTCTGAGCTCTCTTGTAGGGAGCATGGCCATGGCTGTGGGGCTGGGAAGAAGCTCTGTCTATCACAGCAGGCTCTGGAGGCAGCTCAGGCTGCTCCTCTGAGGGAAGCCTGATGTGGTGCATAAACCCATCTCTGCCTCCCCACCTCCAGAGCAGGGACACCCAGGTAACCACAGCCATTGGGCTCTTGCTGTTTTGCAGTGAGTGTGCCAGGAGGGAAGCAGGAACATTTTAGGACCAGGTGTATTTATCTGTACATCCTCCCAGCCCAGTAGCCTGAGCTCTCAGTGAGGTTACAGGACGTGGAGAAGGATGGGAAGTGCAGGTGAGGGTGGAGGCACATCCCTGACCCTGCCTGAGGAGCCAGAACACGTGTGGGAGGTGTGAGGTGCAGAGGAAGCAGGGGAGTGGAGGCCCAGGTGACTGTGGGAGTGTTGTGTCTGCACAAGGGCTTCCCATGGCCCCATCACAAAGAGCACAGAGCACTGGAACCCCAGCTGCTTTCTTCCTCTCAGCCAGCATTTAAATGCCAACACACTAACAAACATGATGCATTATTTAAAAGCCACTGTGCTTGACCCTACAAGGAGCTTTTCAACCGCCTGAATGTCAAGGAGAAAGAAGTTGCTGTTTCACTGATGACTGGTGCGTCAACTCCCTTCTCATTTACAGTGACCAAGGTGAGAGGCACAGAGCTGCTGAGTGTGGGTGTGGGTGCCTGAGGGGACAGGTGGGAAACCATCAAGTCACCCCAGCGAGCAGCCATGGAGCTGATGCTCGGGACTGGGAAGGGTGCATGAGGAGAAGATCAGTCCCCAGGGAAGGAATGCGAGTTTGGGAGCAGCATCTCTTCGGAGATGTTCAGAGCTGTGGAGGTGAATCTCTAGTTTGGGGTTGGTGGTGCTCAGTGCTGGCACCGACTCACAGTCAGGCTGTGTCCCCATCCCTCAGAGCAAGCAGCAATCTGTGGGGCTGAACAGTGCAGGGGCCAGGCTGCTGTGCCAAGAGCTCTTGGGTCATTCCGTCCTCACTGTCTGGAGCTGCTCCTCAGAATATTTCACCTGCTGCCCCCTCCCCTCTCCTGGGACTAAGCAGGTTTGGCTGTGGGTTTTGCACTGCTCGTTTACCAAGCTGTGAACCCTTCTTTCTTTCACTGGCTCAGCTCTTAGCAGGCAGCATGTTCTCCTTCCTTGGGTATGGGCAGAGGAGCTGGTAGGAGAAAAGTGCAGAATTTACCGGGTGATGGCTCACATTACCAAGGCAAATGTGTGCTGCAGGGCAGCAGCATGAACAGCCATGGCAGGTCCTCGCTGCAAATGTTACAGGGATTTCCAGATGAGAATTAATGGACTTTCCTTGGCTAGCGTAGGAGAAAATGTTCTACGTGTGCTTGTTTATTATTTCTGTTCCAGTCCCTGTTCTTGCTTATTGCTTCCATCTGTTGGCATCAAACTATTGGCTCTTGTCTTATCACTGGGATGTAAACCCTTCATGGGCAGGGAGCAATGTTTGGTGAGAGGCACAACAAAGAGAAATTGAGGTGTTTAAAGACTGGGGTGCCTTAGAATCTGTTCCAGGGAGGAACTCAGGTACTTAATACCCAGAGGTTTCATTTGGGAGGAAATATGTTTGATGGCCTGAAATATTAAATGCATAAATTGTTACCCTTTAAGTCTTGTGAAGTCGTTTGCTCCAGACCATCGTCTCTCCAGTTGGTGCCTTGAGACATCATTGCCTTTGCTGCTCAGGGTTCTCAGGGAATCAACCAACCCAGACCAACTCCTGCTGAAACACCACTGAACTCCTACTTGGGCATAAGTTGTTCTCCTAATTCTTCCTTGCTGTCCTGTGTGCTGTCAGATCAGACAGGACAGGATCAAGCAGGTCCCTGGCAGATCCAGAATCCTGTTTGAAATAAAACCACTCTCCAGGCCATGTCTATATCCAGTCAATGAAATGAGGGCTGATTTTGAGGGACCCACTGGTGGCTTTAAGACTGCACCAGCAAACTCTGTGTCCATGCAGGTGAGCACCATCTCTGCCCTACCACAAGGGATCCTCTGGGTAATCCCACGCAGGTGACACAAGCACTGCCATTTGTCCACAGCGGTTTGGGCAACTTGGCAGGAATGGGAGATGCTGCACTAGGCTGTGTGCTGTTTTACAAATTTTAATCCTCACTTTGAATTTTCCAGCAGAATGGGTTTGTTCTGCCTCTGGGCTGGAGGGAAACTTCATTACCCTGGAAACATGAAGACGACAGATCCATCGTTCATTGGCAAGAGGGAGAGGATGAGAGAAGTACATGACAAAGAAGTGGGAGAGGGAAGGGCAAGGGAGTAAAAAGACCTTTCAGAGGTGCCACCTTGACCTGCTGCTTCAAGGCTGGGAGTGCTGAAGCCACCACCAGCGCCCAGGATTACCCAGCACTTGCTTGGCTCTCCCAGAGCAGCTGACTCACTGGAGTAATTTTGCTCAACTTTGACAATAAAGCAATGGATGATGGATTAATGTTAATATCTGCCTGCTCCCTTCCAGCTCGGGCAGCCTGGAATCAGCTCACACTTTATATCCTCAGTCTTTTACCTCATTTGGACCTGGGTGTTGTGTATGCAGAGCACACCCAAAGGTCAAAGAGCTGCTCTGTGAGGAAATGAGCTGCTGGACAGCAGCTCGTGTCCTGGTGCTGTGGAAGAGAGCAGGAGGAATCCAGACATGCCCACTTGGAAGCCACTTCCCCTCACAGACAGCCCCTGAGGACATGGAGGCAATCCTCCTGATTCAAGTCAAGTTTACATTTACATCTCCTGGTTAACTGCTTCGTGGGGAAGGCCATGGGAAATTCTTGTCCAAGCAGCCACAGGAGAAACTCCCCCACCCAGAGTGGGCAAACTGCCCATGGACAAAGGCACAGAGGGATGGGGAATGGACTGGGCTCTGTGTCTCTGTGTCTCCGTGTCTCTGTCTCTGTGTCTCTGTGTCTCTGTGTCTCTGTCTCTGTGTCTCTGTGTCTCCGTGGCTCTGTGTCTCTGTGTCTCCGTGTCTCTGTCTCTGTGTCTCTGTGTCTCTGTCTCTGTGTCTCTGTGTCTCTGTGTCTCTGTGTCTCCGTGGCTCTGTGTCTCTGTGTCTCTGTGTCTCTGTGTCTCTGTGTCTCTGTGTCTCTGTCTCTGTGTCTCTGTGTCTCTGTGTCTCTGTGTCTCTGTGTCTCTGTGTCTCTGTGTCTCTGTGTCTGTGTGTCTCTGTCTCTGTGTCTCTGTGTCTCTGTGTCTGTGTCTCTGTGTCTCTGTGTCTGTGTCTCTGTGTCTCTGTCTCTGTGTCTCTGTGTCTCTGTGTCTGTGTCTCTGTGTCTCTGTGTCTCTGTCTCTGTGTCTCTGTGTCTCTGTGTCTCTGTCTCTGTCTCTGTGTCTCTGTGTCTCTGTGTCTCTGTGTCTCTGTGTCTCCATGGCTCTGTGCTGCTCCTGCACAGCCAGCAGTGAAGTGTGCCCTTGGCTCCAGGTGAAGCTGGAGCATTTCTGGTTGTTTTGTCCTTGGTGGCAGCTTCAGAACAAACTGGACAAGTTTTCTGTTCTGGATTCTGGAGTCTGGCACAAGCAGCTTGTCATGAGCTTATCCCTTGGCAAACACATCCATGCACAACCACACTGCAAAGTCTGAACTCAGGGCAGGGATCTGCACCCAGCTCCTGCACCCAGATGTACCATCACTGTCCTGGAGAGTACAGAGCAAGGAAATCCACAGTGCCACAGAGTCCCTTTTCTTTTGCTGTGAACTGAGAGCTCCGGAGAAGACAAACAACTCTTTAGTGTCTTGGTGAGCTTATAATTAAATTATTCAAATAAAGGAATGTAGATTTCTGCCCCTCACACTGAACTTGCAGGAGATAGAAATTTGAGTGAAGAGCAGGTGGAAAGGATACTCCAATGCAACATCCAGCTGCTTAACACCAGGATATGTAGTTCCTGCCCCACTAAGTTCCCTGTGCTCACCTCCTGGTTCCATGCCTTGATGATATAAGTCCCCTTCCTGCACTTTGTCTCCCTTCTGCCCTCCAAAGCACCAGCTCATATTAATCTTCTCTCTCCTCGCTGAGTTGCAAAGTGCTTAAAGGCAAGGACTCCATTTTCTTGCTCTTATGAAGTCCCCTGTGCTTTCATGGCACCATGCAAATAAATACGTGGTAATGAGCAGGTGCCTCTCATCCACACAGCTCCTGGGGACAGGGAACCTGGGGCCCACCCCAGAGCTTGCAGGAGTGCCATGGAAAAGGTGCAGAATCACAGAATAGTTTGGCTTGGCGGGATCTTAGAGCAGTCCCACCCCCTAAACCAGGGTGCTCCAAGCCCTGCTCACCTGGCCTTGGACACTTCCAGATGTGGAGCAGCCACAGCTGCTCTGAGAAACCTGTGCCAATATCTTCTCCTTTCCCTGCTACGCAGTGTTGTTCTCCAGCTGCCCCTCTCTGCCTCACACTGCTCCTCCCTGCTCCTGCAGCTTTGCCTTTACGTCTCCAATTTTCCACTTGTCACAGTCCTGTGTCACCGCCTTCCATCGCCACCCTGCTTCTCGTAGCACTACTCTGAGAACGGCCTCGGCTCCCCTGCAGTGCAGAGAGCAAGAGAAACCCGAAAGAAAACCTTTCCCTTGAGAGAGGATGGAAGCAGCGTGGGCCAGGTGGAAGTTTTTGGGTTGGTGGTACGAGGAGCTGCACGTGCTGAGATGCGAGGCTGCAGCACAACACAGCTCTGAGCTGAGCTGCATTTCAACCTGCCACTGCCATCTGCGGGGCTGTCGCTGCCAGCAGCACAGGAGTCATTCTGGGGAGGATACTGAGCTGTGTTGTGGTTATTTGGTTAGTTTCCTCTTCCTCAAGGAAGTCTGCAGTCCCTTTTCCCTGCCCTGCCCTGCTGCTGGAGCAGTGTCAGTGCAGCTGCCAGGCACAGTCGCAGCAGCAGCAAGAGACAAGTGCAGCAAATGCTGTTTGACAGTGTGGTTTGGATACATTTCAGGTGAAAACAAAAAAAAAAACCCAAGCCTGTTTGATCCTGGATGTACCTGCCTTCCATATTCATGTTCGTGCGCCTCCATGTCATTATGGGATTAAAGCATCATTAGCACACAACGAAAGCCTTTGATAACACTCTGCCCTGGGCTCCTCCTTGTCTTTCTCTTTTGCTTCTCCTGCCCCATCCTCGTTTGTTTTTTTTTTCCCCTCTCCCTCTTTTTTATTTTTTATTTTTTTTTAATTAATCTAGTATTTTTCTACCTTCCTTCATTTTTCTTCTCAGTCATTAAATGGATGATTTGGAGTAACACCTCACCAAGATACAATACAGGGGAAAGGGCTGATTCTGACTGTTCTTACACCAGTGGGGGTACTGGTTTTAATGTGACAAACTGGAGGCTGCATCGCTCATTGCCAATCCGTGCAGCTGTGTCCAAATCCACTGCAGCTGAGTTGCAGTGCAAAAGGGGGTCCCCAGCACAGGGTTCTGGTGTAAATCCAGGAATTATTCCACTGACTTTGGGAAAGCTGCTTCAGATTTACACCAGGAAAGCAGTGATCAGTACGTGGTGCTCAACATCCACTTTGCAACTCGTTACTGAAAGCTGCAGAGTTTGGAGCAGCTGCTGTAGGATGCCAGGAGTATTTTTAATAAGGGTGCTGAGACCAATCTACTCCTGTATGGCAAACGTGACAGCAATTTAGATTGAAAGCCTGTGTTTTGCAGACAGACACTCAGGCAGTTAGTGCAAACAAAAAGGCACTTGTAACTCCAGTCCTTTAATCTTACTCTTTGCTTGGTGATAGATAAGGCGTCTTGACATCAAATTGCACTAATATGGTTCTCTGAAGATTAGCACTGTGGACAATGCTCTCGTCTGGCTTTCCCTGATATGGCTGCTGAGTGTGGCAAGGTCTAGTGGTCAAAGCGGGGATGCTGGTATGGGAAATGGGCTGATCTCACACTCCTGCCTCTGACTTCCAGCCTGCCAGTGGCTGACCTTGCCTCTTGGTTTTTGCAGCTGTAAAATGGGCGAAAAGATACAAATTGCCAAGTGGGGAACTCGTTAGGGGATGGCTAGTGATTATTGGCTTGAAAATTACAGAGAAGAGTGGAAAAGAAACAGAAGGAAGATTTTGCAATGAGTGTGGGATGCAGGAACTGCTTCTCTAGAGATCCCAGAGCTGTTTCCTGCATATGGTCTCATTCCTCTCGTTTGAACTAAGGGGCAAAGAATGTAAGGTCAAGCGAATTGCTCAAGGTCGTGTGAGAAATCTAGAAAGAACCCAAGTGTTGCAGGTGCTGGCCTGGCTGTGCTGCCTGCCCTCAGACAGGCTGTGAAAGCTGTCTTCACACACAAACCCTCCCCACTCGGGGGCACTGGGCAGGGCTGGGACCACAGCAGCAGACCCAGAGCAGCCCTGCAAGGGGACAAGAAGGACAAGGGCACTGGATGGGGACAAATGACAGCACAGCTGCTCTGTTAATGCAAATCCCAGGTAAGGACAAGCAATATAGAGCCAGGGCTGAATTCTGCTCTCAGTTTCCTTCCATTGAAACCCAAAGCAGCCTCTGGGAGATGGCTGAAGACTTGCTGGGGTGAGTAAGGGAAAATGACAGAGCCTGGAGCTCAGTGGTGTGCTCCCTGCACCTTCTTAAGGACTCTCTCAAAAGCCCAGCCTTGAAGCCCACCTGGACCTGCCACGAGTCTGTGGATGAGACACTGCCAAGCCCAGAGCCCTGAGCCGCGCTGCTTTTGGTCACTCAGGTCACCAGAACGGGCTCTGGGCTCAGTGCTGGCCCAGAACGGGGCTGTCCAGGTGAGCATCCACCCCGTGGCACACGTCCAGAAGTTTCACTGCTTCAGCACCATGAGCCTGTCCTGGCACCTCACTGCTCAGCTGAGCCTGGCTTTGTCAGGCTGCAGAGCAGCCGGGGGCACAGAGCTGTCCCTGGGCTCGCAGCTCTTCCCCTGGCTCTGTCCCACACCTGGCAGAGGATGCAGGGGCAGGAGGAGCTGGGACCACGAGAGCCTTGGCACGTGAAGCCCTCTGGCCACAGAGGGGAACGAGCCTCATCAAACTGAAACTGGGAGGCTTTCCAAAACCTTGTCTTGGTGAAGCAACAGCGTGCAGGTTTGCATAAATATCTCTAAAATTCATCAGACAGCTCAAATGAAATACACTAAGGAAGGAACCACTTCTGCATTTAAATCTGCTCACAGTTGCTCCCGTCTTTGAAATCCAGCGATGCCCACCCCTCCATCAGCCCGGGAGCAAGGTATATTCCAGATGGTTCCCCCATCCTAAAAAACTGCACTGCACAGCCGATTAAATTCTGCTTGTTGTAATTAAGCTCGACACAATTAGCTGTCAAGCAGGGCACTCATCTGTTTTATGTTGCAATCTCTTCAACAGGCAAGGCTGCTAGACAAGATTGTCACTTTTCGAAAAGATTTTCATTAGTTACCCTGGGCTCTGTGTCAGACACTGAAATATAAAAATGTGTTCTGTAGCCAAGTCAGGGAAATTCTCATTTAATGTTCCACACAGTATTATGAAAGTAATGTACTCTGAAAATGAATGCATTTTGGAACATTTTGGAAGAAATGCAATTTGTCTCCTAAGTAATAACTGCATGTTCATGAATTTACTGATTTTTTTTCAATATGCCTTTCATGCAGTTGGGAAGACTTTTTCTGACTTAAATGAGAGTAAGAGAAACTGTTGATTTTAGTGTTAGTCTCCTTCCCTCCTTCTCTCTCTCCCTCTTTCTTTCATTCCTTCTTTCTTTTCCATCACTTCTGTGCACTCTCAGTTTAAGGACCAGGGAATATCCAGGGAATGGATGTGGGAGCTTGGCATGGAAGAAATGCGTAGCTCAGATGTGGAAAAAAATGAAATAATTGTGATTGCTGAGGAACAAGGGAGCTCCATCTTTCCAATACTTTGAGAACAGAGAGGAAGAAATCCCCTGTTGCTCCTCACAGTGCCCCAGCCAGGAGATCAATTGCAGCTTTCCCAAGTTTGGTGGGATAGTGAATTTTCTGCATTGCTCATGGCAGAGGGTCAGTGGGGGTCAAACACACAGTCATAGGTGCATCTCACCACCAAAAATTAGATTTGCAGTGAGAGAAAATAAGTCAGTATTCCAAGCTTGTGGAGTCTTCTCCTTTCCTTGTAAATAGATGCTGGGTTGCAGGACAAGCTCTTCATCTCTCTGCAGTCAGTGCACTGCCTCTCTCTGCCCCAGTTTGTGTGGAATTGAACCTTCAGCTCCAGCGCTGAAGCATCCAGAGCCTGAGCTGGGTATCCTGCCCTGGCAGGATGACAAGAGGCAGAGCTGAGCAGCCACTGAAGGAGTGGCTGAGCTTCCATCAGAAGAAAAATAGGTGAGCCAGAGTTACTGAGGTCAGCTGAGCAGGAATTTGGTAGAGGAGAAAACGAAAAACCAGATTAATGGCAACAAGTTGGAAAATAAGAAGAAAATGGATGGGGAATTACACTGATAATTGAGACAGTAGTCATTAACTGGTGTGAGTAAGCTCAGCAAAGCTCTACTTTTTCTTTAATAGTTGCAGGATGATGTGGTCTGGAGCTGGGTGAGCAGCAGGGCTGAGGTGATGGTGTCACTGATCCCTCCAAGGGCAGGAATCAACCTTCTCTGCTCTGGGATTGCCCCACACCTGTGTGCCCTTGAACAGGAACAAGTAGAATGGCATGTACTACTGTCATGACATGGCTGCACACACTGGGGCTGTCCGTTTACATACTCAGATTAAATATAGTTCTCAGGTCACAAGAAGTTATGTGCTGAAGTTTGAAGCCTGCTGTGACAAGCATTACCTGCCTTTGTTTTCTGCTTGTTATTGGCCATTAACTCCCCAGGCAGACTCTCAGATTCAGAATTCAAGTGGCTTTAATCAGGTTGCACTTACCTTCCTCGGGAAGGAGTAAAGTTCATTCAAATTAACATCACTTTATCTCTGAAGAGCAGCACCTCCACATGAAGTTCAGTGTGTGTTTTAAAGCCTTGCCTTTCATGGCATCCCTTTTCCTCACTCAATTTCCTTTACAGTGAGGCTTTTCCTTGAAAAAAAGTCACCTTTTCCCAGGGACAATTCTGGAAGCTGTCTCGTTCCCCAGTTCTGCTCACCCTGCCCCGGCACTGCTGCAGTGCCACGGATGGATCACAGGTCACAGCTTTCCCAAAGATCTGCCAGCCCTGTTTGCACCCCTGCTCTGTCTGCTCCCCCAGCTCAGTTCAGAGTTTCCTGCTCACCCCTCTGCTGTTCTTTGCTCTGTCTCATGCACCTGTGGAGCTTTTCCTGCCCTTCCTTCTGCTCAATGGACGGGGGCTGCTCCTGCTCCACAGAGACAGAGCCTTCCTCAGAGCCAGAACATTCCACAGAGTGTTCCAGAGAGTGTTCCGTGGGGTGTTCCACAGAGCCCAGAGCACTCCTGCTCCCAAGCCCAGCCCGGTTTCTGCTCTCCTGATGCCCCCAGGGGCAGAATGGCACAGGGACAGCACAGAGTGAAGCAGGGCTCTCTGCTGTGCCCAAAATGCTGCTCAGAAGGGTGGTCCTGCACATCTGGCACTCAGGGGCAGGGCACAGCCACTCCTGGTCACGGTCTGTTTACCACAATGCCAGCCTGGATGAATGGAGTGAACCCGAGACCAGAGCGAGCCCAGGGCTCAGCTGCACAGGTGTCTGAGCAGGGCTCTGGACATCTGCTCTGCACCCTGAATCCTGCTCCAGCCCAGCTGCTGAGGCTTTAGCCTTCCAGGCTCATGGCTCATGTCCTTTTTTTGCACGAGGATGGATGCAGAAGGAGACGATCTGTGAGGAGCCACAGATGTCCTGCAGCTCAGCTCCAAGTCCTCCTGCACAGGCAGGGCTGGCTCTGGCAGGTCCTGCTGGCCCAGGTGGGGCTGGCACCCACACGGGTCCCCTGGCAGGTCCTGCTGGCCCAGGTGGGGCTGGCACCCACACGGGTCCCCTGGCAGGTCCTGCTGGCCCAGGGGGGGCTGGCACCCACACGGGTCCCCTTGGCTCGGGGCGCTGCCTTGGCTGCTGCACTCAGCACACGGTGGGATGTGCTAGCAGGGATTCTTGGCTGGCTGTGACTCACTGATTTACTGCAAATAGCTTTGGGCAGCCCTGCTGCGATAACAGTAAAAACCAAACCCCAAAAATGCCTTCCTGCTCCGTCCTTCAGCTGGATGTGCTGCTGGCAGGGGTTTTGCCAGCACCAGGTGCAAGGGGCTGCTCACAGGGTGCAATGAAACCCAGCTTGGATGTTTTTGTCTCTGTTTCACCTTTTCCTCCCTCTATTCCCATTTGTCAGCAGGACTTCCTCCCTTCCTAGGCAATGAAACTGAGGGAGATTTTCCCTTTCTGTGTTTTAGTGATGGGAGACAAATCAGGAAGACATCACTGAAAGGAAAGGGCCTCCAGGTACTGGAATGAAGCTGCAGGTGCCTCCCTTCTCCCCAGGCAGTGCTGGGACACCAGCAGCTTCCTTTGGTCCTTGTGTGCCCTTGCTTTGGGGTGGCTCTGAGCCCAGCCCTGCTGGGGGGACTCGGCCCCTTCGCTCCCTGCTCAGCATCTCCCTGACGAGAGCCAGGGAGTCCTGGCTTGGCACAGCCCAGTGCCACCCCCAGCACATCCAGAGCCGCCACCTGGTCTCATTGAAACCCCACCTGGTGAAGGTTTTATCACAGTGACCTGCCTCCTGCAACATCACAAAGCCCAGACTATCGCCCCGTTCTTCAAAACGAACCTGAAGAGATGGATGAGCAGCTCTCTGCTGTCTTTCAGGTGAGCAAATTTAAATATGTAAGTCTGCCTGACAGTTTCAATTATTATTTTTAAGGGTGCTACAAGAGAGAGAGAAAAAAGAGTTTTATCAGAAAAGATTACTTTGGGGAAGGGAGGGGAAAGGAGGGGGGAACACTAGAATGTTTTATTTATGGGAAAACTGCAAATTACCTTAATAAATTCCTTTACTAAGCTGTGTCAGCTACTAAAACATTGTTCTTTGTGGGTGAATAACTTTTAATTTGAGTGTTCTAGTATTCAGCAGAGTGAGGTAATGGATTAGCAATTGCCTGTAATGTAAATGTCATCTTGGCATAATTAGGGTGATTATTGTTAACCAGTGGAGTTTAGTATTTATCTGTCACTGGGTGAGGGAATATAACAAAGCTCCAATTAGTTATAAATGGTGGTGGGTGGTGGGGATGGAACCGCCTTGGAAGTGTTATTTTTGTTTTAAATTTATTTCAGTGGTTTTTTGGTTTTAACATTGGCATTGGTGTGGTCTCCCCTGACTAGAGGGATGCAGAGCCACGTGCACACATGAGGCCACGAGTGCCAGGGCCGGAATTACAGCAGAGAAGGTGCCAGAAGGGGATCAGCTCTTCAATTCACTGCACAGTGCAGGGGCTGCTGCTTGTGTAACCTTCCTCCACTGTGCCCAGCTGCAATGTAATCCCTGAATTCATCCAGTCCTGCACCCTCAGTAAAGCATAAATATATGTAAGGAAAGTTTTTTAACTGACCCCATCCTGATGTCTCCTCTCCTGATCCACTCACCTTTGCCCCTTTGTCACAACAGCTTTAAACTGCCAGAGGGCAGGGTCAGCTCAGATATTGGGAAGAAATTCTTGTCAGTGAGGGTGGGCAGGGCTGGCACAGGTTCCCAGAGCAGCAGTGGCTGTCCCTGGATCCCTGGCAGTGCCTGAGGCTGGGATGGACCGGACTGGGAGCAGCCTGGGACAGTGGAAGGTGTTGCCCAGGGCAGGGGTGGAATGAGATGAGCTTTAAGGTCCCTTCCAACCCAAACCATTCTGGGATTCTTCGCCTTCAAAGTCACATTTACCCTTCCAATGGCCAAATGAGCATCAGGTCTGTGTAACAAACACTCCCTGAGAAATGGGAGCAGAGAAGCAGCAGAGGTTTCCATCAGTAGAAAGGGGTGTTAGGCTGCTGGAAGATGTCAAACATTACCCCAGGTTACAGACACCTGCTCCTCCTGTTCCCAAACACTGGCACCACAGGCTGTGCTGCAGCTCAGGTGCTTTTCCAAACCCCACAAAGCTGTCCCTGCCTGGTCATCCCCTCTGATGGACACCAGCACGCCCAGGCTCTGTGCCAGCCACAACTTTTAATTCCCATTAGGGCTCCTCACTGCCCAGCTCTTCCACCTTGTATCTGATGGTAAATGGACACTTCAAGAGGAAGTGATCTGAGTTCAGCTCTGCGAGGGAAGAGCTCCAAAACCTTATTACAGCAGCTGTGGAGCAGTTTTCTCCTTTGGAAACCTCATCTCCTTTCTCCCACAGGGCAGTCAGCAGCTGGCTCAAGGCTCCAGGGTTAATGTCCTTTGCGAATACTTATCTGGCCTAATAGAACTGGGGATATTGCTATCACTCACAGATATTTCAAATCCTTCCTCTTAATCCTGACAAGCTCTTGCCCTTAATAACTTCAGTGGGACTTTTGCCAGAGCAAAGACTGTCAAGTCAGATTCTCAAATTAAATGAAAAGCAAAGCAGGAAGGGAAGTTCAAGGTGAGGGGTTTTTTCCTTCGTGCTTTTTATGGATGTTCATAGCTGGAAACTGGGTTTTTTTTCCTTGTGATTATCTAAATGATGGATGAGTCAAACATCCTGAGAAATGTTTCTAGATCCAGACACAAATGACAGAGGATGAACTGAGCAAAGCCATCAGAGGCTGAGAAAAGACAGAGAAAGAAGACTTAGAGAGCTGATAGGGAAATAAAAGACTCAGTGGAAAGAAGGAGGTTTCGGAGGAAAGCAGGGATCATGTGCTTTGTGAAGCTTACACAGAAAGAGTTTATACATTTTTAATGAATGGATATTTAAGCACATTGTAATAATCAGTAGGTTTAGGCTATGACAGACAACAGGTTGCTGTGGCCACAGTGTCTTGGGTGGGAGCTCTTTAAACTCTTGGGAAACCACTAGCAGTGCTCTGTCTCCGCAGATTATCTGTTTTCTTTAAAAATGAGAGGAATATTTCTGTACTCTGTCCATGGCACAAAACCTGGGAAATATGAAGATGAGAGCCAACAAGCAAATAAAGACCTGGTTGTTGTTTTAAGATGTTCTGTGGTTGCTGGGGATGCTCCTGTGCTGGAGAGGTCTGATGGATGGCCACGGGGCTCAGAGCAAGCCCTGCTGAAAAGCTGCTGTCAGGACATGAGCCACAGGAGACCAGGAGCAGCAAGGACAGCGGATCTGAGCTGCTCTTAGGAGCAATTACCATTTTCCTGCACCTTTTTATAAGTGCACGAGGGGCCACGGGATCCCTCTGGGCAGAAACAGGATGGATGTGTCTCTGCCCAGCCCAGCACCAGGTGATGTTTGTGAATTAACAACCCCTGGGAGCTCATGCCCCTCTAAACCCAATCTAACCCTGAACTATTTGTTTTCTCCAGCATGCAGAAACTCAGCTTTTCACCCAAGGAAGGAACTGATGTCACCACTGGAAAATCTGTGACAGCTCTGGGCAGATCTGTGGCCACAGCAGGGCACTCTGCAGCAATCAGAGCCTTGCCAATAAAAACAGGAGCTGAGCTGGTTTTGGAGTGGCTGTGACCTGGATTTACTCCCCAAAAGATTGCACAGGTACTGCTGCCATTGGAAACTATATAAAAACTGTAAATATTCAGTAAGCCTAACTTAGATCCCAATTACACCTGAAGCCCATAAATCCAATGTTTGGGGGCTTTTTGCAAATGCAGCCAAAGTTCTGCTATTATTTATTTAGATTCGTCTGGGAATTTACCAATTTGCAGTGATTTACCAGTACAAATATTTTTCAAAGAAAAAGGTTTTTCTCCTTCTCTGTAAATATTCTGCATCTGGACTTTATGAGGAAAAAAATGTTTCAGCCAAAGTAGGAAAAAAAATAAAAATCTATAAGCATTTTATAGAACTCATCAAGTACAATTTTAGTTTAGTTTTACAGAGAATCAGGACTTACTATTCTCTTCAGTATCTATGGGAAGGTCAATATTACCCCTGTAAAATCTTCAGCAGCAAGGTTTTTTACTTGGCCATGTCCACTTTCCATGGAAAGTCAATAGATACACTCAGAGCAATTCCTGAACAGAACAGGTGAGATCGAAAGGGAGCTTTTTAAAGGTTGAGCTGTGAACTGAAACACAATCTAATTCCTTAAAGGCTTGAGCCAGCCCTGACTGAGCAATAGGGAATTGCATCAGTAGAAACAGGAGCTGACCTTCACTCCAGACCAGGCAGGGTCTGGAGGAGCCCCAAGTGCTTCGCTCAGCCCCCGACAGCAGCTGCATCCCCAGCCTGCTCATTTGGACCAGGGCATCCTCAGAGAAAACACAGATTCCTCATCATGGATGGAGTGGGAGGTTTGGCTCAGCAGCACCACTTAACGCCCGATAAACCCTCGTCCCAATTTTCTGTGTTTATCCCATCCCTGGGGCAGGTGTGGTGGCAATGCCAACGTGATGGCAGTGGAGCTGCAGGGAGAGCAGAGCTGGCACCTCACAGCTCTCCTCTTCCCAGCTCCGTGTCCAGGCCATGGACACATCCCCAGGGACACCTTGTCATCAGGTCTGGAGGGGAAAACCCAGCCACGTCTGTGACTGTCAATGCCAACCACCCTCCTGCAGCAAGGGCAGAAATGCAGCAGGGGCAGAAAGGGGCAGGTGCAGGAGGCTGCACTGAGCTGCTCACGTCCAGAGGCACCAGAGGCAAGCGTTGCTTCCCTCCCCACAGCCCTTCCATCTCAGTGATGCCACTTGGCTCAGATAATTCACTTTTAATGGTCTGCTTACAAATGAGATTGTGCAGGAAGCACGTGGCTGAGAACAGGGATTTCTGACTCACATCCTCATTTCCCCCTCATGCCTCCTAGGCCTTTGATAAACTACAAAGAGACATTAAGAAAACACTAAGAACTCTTTATCTGCTGAGATTTGGAAACTGGTACAGCAAGCAGGCAATAAAGCATTGCAGTATTTGCAATCCATCCCTGCGGCAGTGGCTGAGCAGGGGGGACAGGACAGGGACTGCCCAGAGCTGCAGCAGGATGGAGGCAATGTCTGAGACATCACATCCGAGACATCCACACCACCCCCAGCTCGTACCTGTGTCACTGGGGCCAGCTCAAATCACAGCAGGAAAAAGGGAGGAGAAAAGGGGCCACATCCTCCCTCTGCCTACAGCACCGGTTCAGCAGGTATGTGAGCAATGAACAAGTAAATTAAAAAAATCATTTTTGCATTGATTTCTTGATTTCCAAAGAAATCAATGTGAAAATCAAGTCAAAGGTGAAAACATACACAGAACTAATTACGGAAAGAGAACTGGATCTGGAGTGGATGAAAGTCCTTGCTGAAGGAAATGGCTCAACCAGGTAAATGGAGCAGTTTGCCTCAATCGCTTTGGTTATTTATTTTATTTTTTCTCTTTTTTCATGTAGGTCAGATGTCTTCCTGAGGGGGTTTCTCTTAACCTCCCTCTTAGGCTCAACACAGATTAACAACAACAACAGATAATAGAACAGTTAGAGCAAAAGAACCTCAGAGGAAAACACAGTGCACTCAGAGCAGAACAAATAGGAAGGGTTCAGGAGAAGGAAAATCAATGTGGCTAATATTTATTGCACTCTTTATGGAGGGAGATGGGACTGAGCCAGAGCCCATCTAGAGTTCTGTTCCACTTGGATTTTGCCATAAACAAAAGTAATGAGTCCAGCTCTTCATTACACTTTTGTGACCTGCACATTTTAATTAGGGTTAAGAAAATACACAGAGAGGGGGAAAAAAAGACAAGAAAAAGTAAGGACAAAGAAAAGCAGTGATAAAAATCTCCAGCTAATTCACAATTTACTATCAGTTCTGCTCAGGCTTCAGTTGGGTTTTCCAAAAGCAACATTCCCTTTCATTTGGATTGGGTAGTTTCTCTTCAAACGGTCTTTTTATGCCACACATGAAGAGAAAACAAACAACCATGAGCAAGGAGGAGAAAGGGAAATAAAGAAGGCAAACAATGCAATATGTATGGAATCTAACACAAGATAGAAGCAGGAACTGATCGTGGTGACTGTAATTCAGCACTAGTGGGAACAGCATAGAAAGAGAAAGGGCAGGGCAAAAGCACTTTGTGAATAATCAAAAGCTCTTTGCTTTCACCCAGTGTGCCCAGCCACCGTGCCAGCCCTACAGCAGGACTGCACAGGATCCTCTGCGTGCAGGACACACTCCCGGGATGTCTCCAGATCCCTGGAGGGATTCATGTCCCTGTGCTGTGCTGGCTGCTCTGCAGCAGGTTCTCACTCCTCCCCATGCTGACCAGCACATCAAAGTCAAATGTGTTTGCATGCAAGTGTCTGCAGTCACCCACAAAATGTGTTCTCCCTGCTCGGTCCCTCCAATTACATGACTGACTGTGGCTGGACTCAGTCGAGATTGAGAGTGCTGGGATCAGACTGCAGTCAGGGAACTGGAAATCTGATTTGAGGTGAGTCCTGCTTCAAGTATAGCTCAAATTCAAATTATTTCAGTTGTGACAGAGAGGGAGAAGAGAAACAGAGCAGGTGAAATAATATCTACTGCTAGCCAAGATAAGCCAGGCAAGACAAAATATTAATTCTGATTCTGTTAGCACACCAAACAGAGAGAGATGTAATTCCATCCCCCTGTCCACATCAGAGAACATTACTGTCACCCATGGTGCATAATTCAGGGGTGATAAATCATTAAAACCAGGTAGAAATGGTAACATTCTGCTGTGAGATGCCATTGATAGGAAGCCTGTCTGAGAGAGCGAGATTCTCAGTCAGTGGCTCTCACTTCTTTGCAGGTGGAGGTGTGGGCTGGCTCTGAAGCTCCCAAGGCTCACAAGCCTCTGTGATACTGGAGAACATTTCCAGCCCCTGCACAAGCCCAGCACCAGGCTGAGTGTGCCCCATCTCCTCCTGCCTGTGCCCATGGCCGGGGGAGATGGCTCAGACCTGGAGAGAGATGAGCTCTGCCCTGCTGTGCCCCGCAGGGACTTGCTGGGTCACCCTGAGCACTGTCCACTGCCCCTTCCTATCAGAGGGCTCACACAGGTGTTCTCATTAACCTCATTAGCTAATGAGCCAAAGCCATACCTCCAGTCTGCAGATGAGACTCAACTGGAGTCTTGGAGCACAAGTATTGCTCCACCAGCCCTCAGCATTCCAACATGATCAAAAGTCTCCTCCTAAGGCTTGCCAGCACAGCAGAGGTAAAAGGAAACTGGACTGGGCTCACTGCTTGGAAAAGAGAAGTTTTGCTGGTGAAACATGAGGAGTTCAAATCAGGATTGAGATGAAACTGTTCCCTACTCTATGAAATTAATGCATTTTGGAAAAAGGGCACAGCCAGTTTGTGGAGCATCCTCAGCTTGTCATTTTCCCTGCTGCTCCAATCACTTCGGGCTACCCTGGAGAAGTATAATCACCACCAAACACAAAACAAAGCCAGGGGAAAAAAATCTCCTGTTTTAGGGAAGTAGGGAAACCTGGGACTCAAGCTGTGTCTTTGCAGGAGCTGGAGAAAGCTGCAGCTTTCTAGAACCACCTGAAGCTTAACTGCCACTTAAAGGAATTATCTTCTGCCTTTATCCCTGAGAAAAAGCAACTATTTGTGGGGAGATAGGGAAGCACATTGGGAATGACTTTGTAGACCCCTTGTTCAAAGCGACAGAAAATAGAAACTATAATTCAGTCAACAGCAACAGGAAGAAGTGCTGGGAAGAGCATGGGCTCCCAGAAGCTGGAATAGCAAAGGTCACTCCCCAGCATCTCCTGGTCTCGTGTTCCTCCCTCAAGCACCTGCTCCACGCCTCACCCAGGCGCTCTCCCTGCCTCATCTCCCAGGGAAGCTTGTGCTGCTTTTGGCATTACCACAATTAATGCTTTGAGGGAATTCTCCCAGCATTTGATAGTCCAGTGCCTCCACTGGGATTCTGTCAGGAGGAGTATTTCTTCTCTCCTTTTACGAGGAAGAGCAGCTCTGTCCTTTCACACACACGAAATGAGCTCCTGGCTGTGGGGAAAGGCACTCACTGACAGCTGAGAGCTGACAGCCCACTATGAAACTACAGAAGCGTCTCCTCCCCAGTGATGGTGCTGCCTTGGCAGCAGGAGACTCCTCTCTTCCAGCAGCCTTTCACTGCACTAAAAGCTTCAGAGGAAGTTGTGAGCAGTAGAACTGAGCAATCTAGCCAAATGTATCCAGAGCTTAAACCCCGGCTTAAACCCCGAATCGAGCTTTCCCTACGCTCCCCATTGTCACCCAAGGCTTCAGTTAACTCATTTTTCCTTTTCTTCTCCTTTCATTCCCCATGCTAGTGTCTCATTAGTCTATGGGCTGTTCTCCTTACTCCCACATCTGCCTCCTGTCCCTGTCTCTTCTTATCTGAGCACATCTGTACACATCAATCCAAAAACATTATCTGTTGCATTCTCAGCATTTGGCTTTTGAGCATTTGCTTTTAGAAGCACTAAAATAATCTAAAATAATCCAGACTCTTCCATAGCACCACATTCTCCAATTCAATATTAGCAAAGACCTTTTTTTTTTTTGTTTTTTTGTTTTTTTCACCGTGGAATATTTTAATTCAAATCACCCAGTGCTTCCTGCACACGCTCTGGGAGGCAGAGCAGGAAAGCAGTGGGAAAGACCTCAAATTAACAGCATAAAAAAAGATTGATGGAAGAATGACACTGGGTCAGGAAGATTTGTTCTAGGCATTCATATCCCAAAGAATAAGCTTGCAATTGTAGAAAAATCAAATCTTTTATATATTTCTTTTAAGGAAATAACATGTTTCCTGCAGTAACTACTCCCCTGGTCAAAAAGCTTAATTCTTAGCAGTTTCTTTCTTCTATTTTCTTGTCCTTGATCCTCAGCTCAGGTATATCAGAATCTTTTTGCAGAAATCAATATAGATACATCTGCTTATGTGAACTAAAGATCTGGCCCAAACCTCAGTCTGTGTTACAAATAACTTTCAAAGAGATTCTTGGCAAATGAAGAAGGGAAAATAAAAGTCTTTTTGTTCTGTGAAATTTCCTAGTATTAAAACAAATGCAAAGTCAAAACTATTCAAATGACACTTCAGGAGATCAGTCACAGAATCCATTAATGCATTTCTTTTTATCAAACGGAGTTTGCAAATTTACTCTGGGTTTACAGGCTAACCTGTTCTATTGCCATCATGGGCAAACCTGATTCCTGCCGTAAGACCCAGCTCAGTGTTCACAGAGTCTCTTTGAGGAAAGGGACAGAATTCTTCCCAACATAATAGGGTTTAATTAGAAGAATAACTTAAATAAGGCTTTTATCAAAGTTGTATCAGCTCTTGAAGGCACCTTACATGCATATGCAACTATGTCAGGCATACACCCACCAAAAAGACTCGATTTTTCAGAATAGAAGATCAGATTCAAGTGTAGGGTCTCACAACCATACTGGAATAAAACAGTGCCGTTCCTTGGGGAAAGCAGTTCTGAAATCAATGTGACTCAGTAAATCTCTGTACAGCACAGTCAGTCCTCAGCATTTACAGCTAAAGCTTGTAGCTACAAGCTTGGGCCTGATTCCCCACTGCATGGTGTGAACAGTAAATGATAATTATTCCCACTTTTAAGGTCTTGCCTAAAGAGTTTTACTCCTATAAACGCAAAAAACTGCCCCCCATCTTCTTGTATTGCTGGAACAAAAAATGTCTCTGCAGTTGTGATTCTCTCTTGACTGTATTTGGTGGCCCCATTACATCCACCTCAACATCAGCTTTATTGTCCTGTGCACTTGGATCATTTACAGGCAGCGAGTAAAGACCAGTGATGCAGCTGAGCCTCTCCAAGGAGGTTGGAAAATCGACTTTAGCTGGATCCATGGGATTACAGATACTTGCAGTCCAGTGCAAGCCCTCTGGAACACAGGAGGCTGAGGGGAGACTCCTCGGGGGCTGCAGCTCCTCCCGAGGGTCTGCAGAGGGGCAGGAGCCCAGCAAGGGCCGGAGCTGTGCCAGGAGCTCAGGGAAAGGCTCTGTCCCCCGGCTCTGCCCAGGGAACGGCCATTCCCAGCTCCAGGAGCTCCAGGAGCTCCCAGGGGAGCTCAGGTCGGGTTTGGCGTGTCTGTGCAGGACCTGGGGCTGCACTCAATGGGTCCCTCCCAGCTCAAGATATTCCATGAATCTGTAATCGCATGGCTGCATGCGGTGCAGTCCTTCAGAGAGCTGGCACTGGGCTGACCCAGCTTCTTCCCATTAATGCTCTCTGCTTCCAAGTTCACACAAGCCATCTTCACTGGCATGGATGGAATAAGCCTTTGGTACATGGCAAACAGAGTTAGAGGCTGTGATAAAGAGTGACTGGAGCTGCTGTTTGTGCACCAACAGCACTGGCTGCTGCATCCTGGCTGTGGGGTTTCATTCCAGGTGATGCTGTCAAGGACAGAAACAAGATAGCAGAGATATTGCATTCCATGTGGGGTCTGCAGCCGTGAGAAAGCTCTCACAAATGAGTCAGAGTTCACCTGCAGGAGTCACAGAATCACAGAATGGTTGGGGCTTGAAGGGAACTTAAAGATCACTCAGTTCCCAGCACCGGCCATGGGCAGGAGTGCCACTCACTAGCCCAGGTCGCTCAGGGCCCCATCCAACCTAGCCTTCAACATAGGCTTAGGAATAAGCCTAAGCAAAAGTAAGCCATAATAATCACAAGTCTTTCAAAAGCCTCTGTTTCATTAGAGAGCCTTTAACAGCTTTATAAAATCAGGAAAGTCTTTATTTTATCGATTTACAGATGGGAACATAAGAACTCTGAGCGGAGTGGCTGGCACCTCCAGATCCTGCGGCTGAGACCCGCATGTGCTCTGCTGCTCATGGTGCAGCAGAGGGTGATGAGTACATCTCAGTTAAACATCTGCACATCATAGCAACCACAGACAGGGGCCACTTGCGAAAATCCTGCCCAGTTAATTTCCTGAGGATCACACAGAAAATTGGTGACAGAGAAACATGAAAACAAGGACTGCTGACCACACAGCTCCCTCAGCTCTTCTCCCCATGAGACTGATGTCAGGTCAGGCTCTGTGGTACTCGAGCATCAGGCTCTAGCCAGTTCCTTTTTTCAGAAAAAGGCAGTTACCCAACTTTCAGAAAACTCTTTACCTTTGATACACTCTCCATAACTTATTATCATGTTTGCCTCAAGATTTGTATTTGAATACTGGCTTTGCCCCTCCCTGAATCCCATTGACTTAGGGCTCTCGTTTGTTTGTGTGTCTTCTTCTCCTCCTCTTGTTTTAATTAAGATGCTTTTTGCTAATTATCTGAAGAGAAACATGAGCACAGATTAAAAACTGAATTAAGTAAGAAGCTGAGGTATACAAGAATCAAGGGCTGACGTGCTCTTGCTCAGATATTGTGTTTTTCCAGTGACTTTCACTCAGGCAGTCAGATTCATTGCTCAGGCATTAATTAACCCTCTTGCTTTCCCATGGAAAGTACCCACAGGTCACCATGTCCCCTTGCCTGTGGAAACAGGGTGTGACACAATTCCCTAATAAATTCATTATTAGTTCCACTAGGGAGGGTTTTGGCTCCGTTCTGACCACCTGCCTGAAGACAGCAAGAGTGAAAGAATGACAATATTTTGCAGATCTCCTGAAGAGTAAATCCTGAAGGTGCATCCCAGGAAACTGCTGACCCTTCCCGTGCTGGTGAGAATGAATTTGCCTTTGGGGAAATCAGACTGGTTTTGTTAAGAGCTGTCCCCCCATGAGCCCAATCCTGCTGCTCTAAAGTGTGAACACAGAAGAGCAGAAGCAAGTTTAAGTGACTCTAAACCCAAGCTCAGTACTTCATATTCATCATTTAGATTCTGCAAATGCTAGTGAGAGCAAGGCTTATTTGTTGATGCCGGTTTGCAGGGGCTTATTTGTTTGAAAAGGCTAATCAGCCATCAGGATGCAGAGGCAACTGCTTAAATATAAAGGAAAAGAGAAAATGTTCAAAGCTATTCAGATGAGGTGTCATGGTTTGAGTTTTGATGTCAGTGTGCCGCCAACTGACAAATGCTGAGCCATAGTCTGGTGTAGATCCAGATGAATTCCACTAGAATCAACAGACTTCCTTCCAATTTATTCTGATGTAATAGAGAGCATGATATTTCCATTCAGATTTACATTAGATTTGTTTCCTGTTTTCCATAATTCAGTCCGTTTCCACTGTGTACAAAAGCAGCCTGCGCCAGATCTTGATCTTATTTGCATTGGATGAAAACAGTTGTTCAAACAGAGCTATGTTGAATTCATAATTGCATAAATAAGAGCAGAATCTGATCTATTCTAGGAGAGAATTTCCCAGGGTGTTGCTGTGTGAGAACACTCCTGCTGTGGTTATCAGGTTTGCCATGGATTTCAATGGAGAAATTTCATCTTAAATCCTGGACTAAGCCTGAGCTGCTTTGCACATCCGAGGTCTAGAAGTCCCTCTTTCCTCAGAAGATTAGCCAATAAGCCAACACGTCCGTCACCTCATGACCTGACATACAAACACCGTGGATGGCCTTAGGAAAGCATCAGGATGGAAAGAGCTCAGCCTTGCCTGGCAGAAATCCTCCTCAAAAGACAGATTGGCCCTGATATATTTCATTTGTCACACAAATAATTTATAACCAAAGTGCTCCATGTTGACTTTGCTTCCTACTGAGTTTCCTCCCTTGAGGCCTTTCTGACTCCCCTTGTTCCACTGTAATTGCAAATTTAGGAGCAGTACAGTTATTCCCTGGCAGATAAGACTGCCTGTTTTCAGCAGCCACGCTACCAGTAATAGATTGGGTTATTAGTAATAACCAATAAGAGTGTTATTCCCAGCAACTTGTGTAATCAAGTGAATTTACTCCTCTCCATTGAAGCTGCTTATTTCACTGCTAGCAGAAAAATAAGGCCATTTAAAGTCATTTATGGTAGTTGCAAAGGCTTTTCTGAGTAGATATACAAGTTATGTTGCCATAGCTTCTAGGAAGACTTTGAACTTGGCTCATCCATCTGGCTTCACCACCTCTCACACTCGTTCCTTGCTGTGTGGACGTTTCCACGAGACATGGACAGGCACTGCTCTCACTTTGGATCTCACAGGTAGGGCACGAGCTCAGGTAATTAACCCTTACAGCACTGACCTGACTGCCAGCTCTAACACTTTATGAACATAGATATCCCACCTCAGTTCTCAAGGGTGAGAAAACATTCAGCTTCAATCTTTGTTACCCATGGCCTGGGGAAATGCAAAGCAGATCTGCAGTAAAAGCAGCTGTATCAACAAAATATCGCGTTACATTGCAATGACTTGCCATTTGAAATGAAAACATACCTCTTCCATTTGACTTTTCAGGCTCCTGTGTGTTTAATTCTACAGTAAATTTAGATTCCTTTACAAATCTAAATATTTCTCTTCATTTACGATATTTAGCACCAAACATGGGAAAACAGTGACAAGAACAACTGCAATGACACCAGTGACAGCATCACAATTACAAGGCCATCAAGATTAGAAGCACATTATGTGGCAGATTGAAATTTCAGCATCTCTCTGCTTCTCTCTCATCACGTCATCTCAGCCCCTGTGCAGAGACTGGCAATTACCCCATGGGTTTGGCCTGTAGTCTATGAAACAGAGCCTTGAAAAAACAAGGCAATCATCAAATTTCCAGCGTGGGTGGAATCTGCCTGTTAGATTTGCACACGCACACACACACACACACACACACACACAAAATCAGGGCTGCCAGGGCCTAAAGGCAGCCTCACATCGAGCTGTGCCTATAAAACACAAAGGCACAACAGATTCTCTCCTCCTGATCCTTCAGAAAGCAAGCGCAGAGATGAAGCCATCATGCCATAACAAAGGCTGACACAGCTACTTATTTGGGATTTTGTTCCCCACAGGCTTTTATTCCACTGTGCGATTTGTATTACAACTGGATCCTAACTGTCCATTTTAGCAGGCAAAGAGCATTCTGGTACAGATGATAACAAGTGAGGCAAAACAGTGGAGTCACAAAATAGGTAGTACCAGGCAGAGGCAGCCTTCCTGTCTCCCAGAGCTTTGACACCAATTAACAATGGAGCAGCACTGCCTGGAATTAACAGGAGCCCCAAAAAACGCAGCACAGAGCAAGTCTGCTTAAACAAAGCAAAAGTTCCAGAAACCCTTTCACTGGTGCTTCCAGACAGCCTCTGAGGCAGTGCCTGACAGCAGCACCGAGCTGAGATGGTGCCACTGTCCTTGCAGAAGGGACACCTGGAAGGGACACACCTGGAAGGGACACACCTGGAAGGGACACTCAGGGCCCCGAGATGGAGCAAGGAGCCCCTGCCAGGCTCTGCTGGCCCCATGGAAGCCCTGGGAGGCCCCACTGGCCCCAGCAGCGTGTCTGCCATGGCACTGGGGCTGACACCGGGCAGGACAGCACTGCCAGGAGGGAATGCCACACAGGCTGAGCAAGGACGGGGTGACAGAGCTGCCCTGTGCCAGGAAACGAGGGGCAGCTGCTGTGGGCTGGAGAGTGTCTGCAAGTGCTTCTGGGGGAGGGAAATCCAGCATGAGGCTGCCTCAAAGGAGAGTGACACAGCCTGCTTGAGAGCCTGGGAGTTCAGCCACTGTGTTGGATTCTTCTGGACCTGGAATAACCGAGGTATTCCCAGAGCTGCTAGTGCAGACTCATTGATTAGTAGGCAGGGCAGGAAATTAAATGAGGCAGGTGAATTAAATCCAGACTCACAAGCTGCATCTGTTTCTCCATTCCCTCTGGATGCAACACTGATGTAACATTAAAAAGTAAATTTAGCAAGGAAAGCTGCCAGGTTGATGGCCCTGCAAACTGAAACATTTGATGCATGTGTGTCTCAGGTACAAGAGAAGCACAGAGGAGCCACCGAAACGTGCCCCAGCCTGAGCAGCCTGCCTAGAGCACTGCCACTGGTGGAGATACCTGCCTGGGCTTGTCTTCTGCTCATGAAGCTCAGGAGAAGGAGCTGGAAAGGCCTGGCTGCAGCTCCAAGGTGGAGGAAAACAGCAGTGCTCTGGATGATCCTGTCGGTGGTGCTCCATCAGGAGCAGGATCCCCAGGGTAAACAGTCCCCTCCACAGAGCAGCACTGTGAAGCTGCAAACTTCTCCATCCTGCAACCCACTCAGCACCTAATGCACCTTCCAGGGCTGGTCCTTGGTCTTGTCCACACCTGCGTTCACAGACAACAAGGGAAACATCCATTTCACAGTAGTTCTTACTGTCAGCATCTTTTCTGGTATGCATGTAGCTCCCCACACCACCCCAGTTAACTCAGTCTTTCCAGGTATCCCCCTGAGATGCAAAAAGCCTTCCAGAGCTGCCAGCCACAGGCAGGAGGTGTTAGAGTAAATCCTGGACCTAATCTACCTCAGGTCAGTTTGCCTTTTGCAGAAAGACAAAACTCCAAAGAGCCTGGCTGGTTTTGAAGGACCTAGAAAAGCAAGGAGAGATAGGACATCTCAAATAAAAGAGTTATTTTTCCCCTACGTGTGTCCAGAAGACAAAGCACCCCTCTGCCCATTCGGTGATCTGATCTTCTTGGCCAGACTCAGTGTCCAAATTACACCATAAAAAGTGGCTTCCACCTTCTACCTTCCACCTTCCCACCACTCAGCAAGCATTAAGGATATCTGCAACTAGGAGCAAGAGCCAGTGTAAAACAACGGAGTAAAAGAGTTTATTCCTCTGTCTTCCCAGCCCTGGGACTGGAAATGTTCGGGAACAGCTGGAGCTGTGTCGGGGGGGTTGGATTGGATGTTGGGAAGGTTCTTCCCCCAGAGCTGCTGGCCATGCCCAGGCTCCCCAGGAATGGTCCCAGCCCCGAGGCTGCCAGAGCTCCAGGAGCTCCCGGGGATGCTCAGGGTGGGATTCTGGGGTGTCTGTGCAGAGACAGGGGCTGGACGGGATGATCCTTGTGGGTCCCTTCCAACTCAGGGTATTCCCTGATTCTCTCATCACTGAAGAGTAGCACGGTTATATCAGCAAAGCTTTAAACAGTTCTCTAGCAGGAAACAACACAACAGGTAAACAAAGAAAAAACAACCAGCCAGTTCTTGTTCCTCAGAGCACAGCCCCTGTTCTCAAGTGTCTTGCATTGGATTGTGGCATAGAGGGAAAAAGCAGAAATACCTCAAATAGATAGAGTTATTTTTACCTTTTTATGCTGGTCCTGTGGCTCTTTCTAGATGGTTTGTGGGGTTTTTCCTACTTTTTCCCATGTGATAAGATGCATCATTTGAAGGACAGCAACCAAACCAGTTCTTCCTACTCTGAAGAAAGGCAGCAACTGTGCTTAGAATAAAAGATTGTTAGGCAGATTTGAAGCGTCAATCAAAGCCTATCTCTGAAAAAAACATTAGTCCAGGCAGCTCCCCACACCACCCCAGTTAATTCAGTCTTTCCAGATATCCCCCTGAGCTGCAAAAAGCCGACCAGAGCTGACCAGAGCTGACAGCTACAGGCAAGAGGTGTTAGAGTAGATACTGGACCTAATTCAGCTTAGGTCAGTTTGCCTTTTGCAGAGCAAAAGACTGATTATCAAGTCCAGGGAAGCAAATCCTGTCTCCCAGGCTTTGTGAAGCAAAGCTGTACGTTTTACAGAATGAGGGGCATAGATGTAGGACTCAGTGTGTCCCATCTCCAGTGGCACACATCCACTTCAGTACTATTATTTTAATTTTAATTATTATTTATGGCTACGCCCAGAGCAGCATGAGGCACTTTCCAAGCACTCAGGAAAGTACTGGCTCTCCTCCAAGAAATTCATTATTTCAGGATAGACAGACACACAGAGGCGCCGCATGGTCAAGTGGCAGAACTGCTGACCCAACAGCACCAGCTCTCCACAAGTGCCTGCCTTGCTGGTTGACCTTGGAAAACTCACATTCCTTCTTCCCATGCTCAGTCCCATCCCACTCTTTGTTCATTCCAGTTGCTCAGACTGAAAGGTGTTCAGCTCTGACTATATTCATGTTTTTGTCTTAGAATCTCTTTCTGAGCAAAATTTAAGTATGTTCTTGCAGGGAATAGTTTTGTTCTTTGGCAAAATGAAAATGAAAAATTCTATTTTTCATATCTTTTTCAAATGTTTGTGTTGGAAAAAAACGAATCCAATGTTTTCTCATGGCCAAAAAAAAACAGAAAATGAAGATTTGGAGCATTTGGTAACAATTGCCAGTTACTGGAATTTTCTGGGGAAGGTACTGTAGAGATTAGTGAAACATCCATTCTTTTTCCTGAAAATGAGTTTGAACCTAAAAATCAAGTTGTTCTGTAAGTAAGGAACTGGTGAAACCTGTTTTTCCTCCGATTTGTATTACAACTGCTTTTTATTTTTTCCTTTCTTGGTGCTCCCAGCTTACTGCAATATCCTCAGGGCACCCGATGCCCTCCAGACCTTCCCAGCAACATCCTCGGCTGTTCCAGCAGCTTCTTGCTTTGCAGGGAAGGGGTAGCAAGTGCAGGGGCTGGTTTGAAGCTGGGCAGGAACTGACTGACCATTCATATCTAAATGCCAGCTGGTCACCTGGCTGCTGCATCCCAAAATAGGCAGGGAGCAAGAGGTGTAATTACCTTCCCTTCAACAGAATATTAACTTAAATGTCTCTCTTCTATCCAGCTGCTGTTTGTTCATGAAAATTGCAGGACTCTTGGGTCTGTGAGACCTCTCTCTTTCCATCAAATTGGGTTGAATCAGGTCAGCTGGTTCAGAAGTTGTTGGAGCAGGGCAGAGCGGGGCCAGCCATCGAGAGAAGAGCGGCACAAGGAGGCTCATCGCCATCTAGACCCTGGCTCCAAAATGAGGCCACTTTGGTGAAACTGCGGGTCCCTAAGATCAGGTGAGGTGGTTGCTGAAACAGAGACCAACCAGCTCCTGTCCTTTGGACATGCAGGGGTTTGCCAAGCTCCAGGACTGTCTCTAGTGCACTTACCACTTGCTGTACAGAGCCTGTAACCTGCAAATGGGGCTCCACTGTATAAAAAGTGTTCTGAAGCCCAGGCGGTCCATAACCTGAGGCATTTACAGCTGGATGAAGGGAAAAATAATTATCTCACACTCACATGTAGGAAAAGAAAAGCCAAGAGCAGCAACTTACTGCAGAATGCTTAGAAGGAGTCAGAAGGAGGCTCGGCTGTCCCATGCCTTCATCTGGGGCCCTAAGCAAAGTCCACCTCAGCTCCTCCTCGCTCCCTTGCCCAGGCAGAAATCCCTTTCCTGGGCGTTTCACTGATTCATTACTCTCAGGAGCTGAGTCAGTCCTACTCCACTGGCAGCTGGGACCATGGTGTGCTGATGAGGAAACACTGTTTGTTGGTTTTTTTGGGTTAATTATTCATGGGCACCATGCTGAAAACACTTGGAGCTGCTTCCTGAACAGTCTTTGAGCTGGCATGCAGGGAGGGACTTACCAACACTGGTGGCCAGGCTGCCTTCCCATGGGCAAGCTCTCCTCCATCTGTTTCCCTTCAGCCCTTGTCACACTCCCCGTTTCTCATGGCTTTGGCTCTGCTCTTTGGCATTATCTGAATAAGAAAGAGGCAAATACATGAAGTACTATAGAGATGCAATCAAAAATGGCATTTGACCAAGAAGGCACTGACCCTGACATGTGGAGAATGTAAACCTCATCCTCTGTCTGGTTTTGTTCTTCAGTCACACTATACAACTCAGAATAAGTCACTTGCAGGGTTTCAAACCTGTTTATCCTTCCACAGAAGATGCCTTCACCCTCCTTCAGATAATCCACAACAGTCTGGAAGCCTTTTTCTCACAAGGAAGGCTCTTCCTCTTTAGTGCCTGTTCCTGGAAATCCATTTTTCATCTTAGAACAAGGGTGGTCTGTAGCTTTAGGAGTACTTTGAGAATGTTTGCAATAAGACGACAGAGCTTGAATTTCTCTCAACCCATTCACCCTTAGGCAGTAACACTAAATGGAGGCTTTCTGGGGTTGTGGGTCCATCCACATTTTCTGACAGGGGTCCAGACCCTCCACAGAAGGTCTAAACTTAGCAAAAATAGAATTATTTTCTAAGTTACTCTCTGAAAACCCTTAGAAATCACCCAGTGCTATCCCCTTGAGGTCTCCAGAACAGAGCCTAAAGCTCTTCCAAGTTTGTAGAGGTACCTCTTCAGGGCTGGGATTTGCTTGGCGAGTTCATTATCCCACCTTAGACTGTAACTAAGGTTCTCATGGCCCACAGAAGCTCTACCAGGCAGCCACCCTCCCCAGATGAGCCAGCAGCAAATATTTCATCAGGTCTTAGAGAATTTCAAAGTCTATGGGGTGGGAGTTTTTGCTGTGTTCTAGCAAAGGATCAGTCTAGTGAGGCTGATATCAGTCACTGGTTGGGTTTCCTGTAAAATCCAGAACCCAATACATATTTCAGCACTTTCTTCTTCACTTGAAATTTCTGGGGATTTTGATAGCCAAGAGTTTTCTGTACGCCCACGCTGTAGCATATCTGTCCTATAAAACACCATAATACAGAGGGAGGATTTATCCCAACTGGGCAAAATCCTCACCTGATATAAATCAGCACAACTACAGAGAAGTCCAGGAAGCTGAGCCATATCACACCAGAAACAAACCTACTTTGTAATGTACCTCTCATTCATTAATTCCTTGCCTAGAGCCAAGACAGACCCCCGGGGGACATATTAGCTCAGTTTCATCTACTGCAATCCCATGCAACTGCACTGGGAGGAATTCAGATCCGAAGGACCACATTCTCTATCGATGCAACCCTGTATTTTTGTTAAATGAGCTTCTTGGGCTGAACAATAAGTAAATGAGATAAAGACAGGTGTGACTGTCTGGCCTGTGTGCTGTGAGGTGTCAGCAGAGGTAACTGCACTAGTGCTTTCAGAACTTAAAAATCACTTAACTGAGTACCCCAGCAGAGAGCTTGGCCCATGAGTAATCCACATAAATACTACCTTCAGCCACTGAGATGCAGTCAGCCCCCCCACCTGGCTGTTGCCTCAGTAACACATCCCTAGGAGGATATTTTTAAGCCAGTATTATTTATCTGGTAGGTGGAAGCAGACCTGTTAAGGCCATACCAGGTCAGCATATGTCTAAGCATGTACTGAAGAACTTAATTAGTTCTCCCTGAGAAGAGAGACTCCCAGCGCTATTTAAAGGATCGTTATCCTACTGCGGGATGCCCGGAGCCTGCTGCTGGGCCTCAGCTTAACAGGGCAAGGCTGTAAAAGTTGGATGGGGGTGAAAAGTCTCCCCCTCCATGCTGAGGAGTAATTGCTGAGCAACTGCAGGAGCAGGAGGGTCAGTGTAAAGGGCAGGCAGCACAAAACCACACTGAAACTCAGAGTGAAGAACTTACTTCAGGTCTGAGCTTTCAGGGTCTAACTGTGTAGGTCCTACTGCTTCTTTTGTTGTTTCTAGAGGTCCAACATCACCTGCTGTGCTTGGTGACTGCGTCCCAGGCAATTCCAGTGACAGTGAGCAGGAGTGATAGGATGGTGATGTCAGTGTGGAGTGAGCCACTGCTGAGAGCCTGTCAGTGGTCCTCATGTCATCACAGAATCAAACATAGGCAGGAGTTTAGCATCAGATAAACCGGACCTTGTGCAAGTGGCTCAGCCATCGTTTTCATTTACAGTTCCAAAACCTCAGACATTGTAAACTGAATGTCAAGAAGGGAATGCAATGGGCTCCCTGAGGATAGATGGGTTTGTTATTCTGGCAGGAGGTAAAATATCCACCCTTGAGTGGATGGACCTTTGGAAAACTAGGCTGAGCAGCCTCTGAAGAATAAAACAGGTTCCCAAGCATGTCAAAGCTTCTATAAGGACTGGCACTCACAAGGGACACTGAGGCTGGATTGCAGGAGAGGGAGGAACCTGGACATGCTTATTTTGACCTAAGAGTGGCTACAATACACAACGTGGGACCTTGGTCTGCTCTTGGAGCTGTCAGGAGTTGTTCCTAGATGAGTTGTTATGGTAACTGAGCTAATGCCTGAGATAGATGCTTTCAGGTGGCTCCAGGCCAGAAAATCAACACCAATAGATTCCAGATAATAGACTTCTGCTGAGCTCAGTGCTGGTATCTACTTTATTTAACCTATTCACCAATGACTTCCTGAACTCCATTCTCCAGGAAAGCCAGGGATGATGAGAGAAGCTGCCTGGCCTCAATGAGCTACAGCTTCCAAAAGGCTGAGGGGGCCCATGTCCTGTGGCTGAGTCTGTGCCAGTAAATCAAACATGCCTGTGTTTAGAGGACAGCTGGCACAGAATAGCCAAGGTTTACCTATTAAATTCTTACTCTCCAAATTTGCATGGACAGATCCAAGTATCCCATAAGGAGCAGTCCCTGGCCTGTGCTGGCTCCTGAAATGCACCTGTACTGAGCCAAAAATTGCAGGTAATACTCCATCAATGTAACAGAGAGAAGTCAAGGCACTGCTTAATTTATCAGCACAGATCTTGCCTGGTGACTGCTAGAGGAGACTGCGCAGGAGAGGAGCCTGGAACCAAGAGCAAAGGCTCTGTCAATGTGCTTGTATCACATACAGAGCCAGCTGGAGCTGCCCATCCCTGGGAATGGGCAGGGACAAGCACGCCGGGGATCATTCTGGATCTGCCACTGACATCCTCGAGCTGACACAGCCCACAGGCTGTCATGGGTTCACCAGTTCAAGGCAATATTCCTCCATGTCCCACTGAACATCCAAACACAGCTAACAGATGCTCAGCAAGGAGCAGCTGACTCCATATGTCCAGCACTGCTGCTCGCTGCCCCGTGGGCGCCCTTGTGGATTGGTGCTCCCCACCATGCAGCCAGCACAGAGCTTCCAGCAGACAAAATTCGGGAAGAGTCGTGCCAGTTTCAGAACTCCCACGTCACCACCAGACCAGCTGAGCAGCTCTCTGCTCTGGGGCCCTGCGCCGCCTCCCAAGCCAGACAAACGGGTTCTGCCGTGGTGTGGTCCACAGTGCCAGGACTGGTCCTGCCTTGGGCGTTTGGGACAGCTTATTGCATGCCCACGGATGCCTTTGCATCCATGCTGGGTGGCTCTTCTGCTCATGCCAACCCCCACTACGGTCTCCTGCTGGCTTGAACACCACATGCTGGCCCCTGGCCACTGAGCTGGGGCATTTCTCTGCTTGTTCATTCCCATTTCAACTCTTGATTTGCTTGTTGTACCCACTGACAAACCATGTTGTTGTAATATGTCACTCTCTAGGGCAGAAACTGTTTTTCAGCGAGTTCTTTGCTCAGCCTCTACTGCAAGAGAATTGCAATTTCAGTCAGCACAGCAGTAATGTGATAAACAGGCTCTGCACGAAGGGAAGTTGCATCCTAGGTGGATGTGGTATTTGCAGTTCTGGCCAGCCCATGTGTTTTCCGAGGACGAGAGGTCATGTTGACTGATCTCCAAAATGGCTTGCACGAACTTTTAAACATTAAGGTCTAAAAAACTTTTCAGCATTAGCTGGTATGCTGATCCCTTTCCTGCCAAGCTGCTGCCTTAAGTGAATTTTTATGACTAAGTTACAAACCCCAGAAAATACGAGCAAGAAGTGGAAATGCTGACTTGGCCTTTGCTAAATGCCAATTATCTACAAAGGCATTAAGAGGGGAGGGGTAGATGAAAAATAGGGTCATTTTCATGTTTTCTCTGGTTAAAAGCAAACTGTCCCATGAGCCCACTGTAGGAACACACAGCATGCAGAGTGACCATTAATATTTATAGGCACGACACTGAGCTGCAGACCTTGGCAATCCCAGCAACTCCACTCCTGGAATTAATAGTGCTCTGTTTGGCTGGTACCACAGTACAAAAGAGTAAGAAGGAGACATTCAGATTGTTATGGAGACCTGAAGAAGTAGATATGCTTGCCTCTGATGGAGAGGGTCATTCTTCTCTGGGTTGGTGAAAGACTAAAACCAACTCTTAAATCCTCAGGACTGCAGGCCAAATGCAGCACTGTATTTTCACTATCCTCTCTGCTCCTGTAGCTCCTAGACAGTCCCAACAGTGCACAGACGACTCTTGTTATAATCCCCATGGTTATTCACTGTTGCCCAGCTGATACAGACCAGTGTATTTCCAAAGACACTATTGGATTTATAATGCCTGAATTTATAATACCTAAAGATCTGCCTGAGTAATCTTAAGACTCAAATTGGTACTGTAATCTCAGTTACAATGCAGCCTTCTCCAACTCTGTATTTCCTAAGTCCCAGTGGCAGTGAGAGAAAGGCATCTCAAATCCTCTAAAAGCTCTCTGTGCTGAAGGCCTGGCAAGGTGCTGAGCCACCAGCTGCCCTCAGCCCAGGACTGTCCCATGCAGGGCAGTGACTGCCCAGCCACACATGAGCACATCTCAGAAATATCTAAGGGAGAAATATCCTACCATAGCTCAGGCAACCCAGCATTAGAGAAATGCGCCCCGGTATCTGGGCATTTACATGCCACAGAAAACCCTTTGGGAGTGGGTGAAGGAGACATGACTTCAGTTAGAGACTGGACACTCTCTGCATTACACCCAGCCCTAGAAAAAGCAATAGGAGATGGGCCAAAGGTGCTTGTTTAGGAACCAGGAAGGTTTGCAGGAAATCCAAGGAAAAAATATTAGAAATCTCACTCCCTTTTAACTCACAAAAAATGAGCAGGGATTTTGAGCAACAGGCTCTAGATTTTCAGAAATGGCCAGTGACTTCAGCTGGGGCCTCTGAACTCAGAACACCAGTGCAGGATCCCCTGGTGAGATTTTACTCACCCCACTTCTACAGCATGTGGGAAGGTGCATAGCACACTATGGAAACCAGGCATCTACCAAACAAGCATCAGTATGTGCACTCAACCAACTCACACCCTCCAAATCCTTTTTTACTCTCAAAAAATTCAGATTGTAAAAATTAGGAAAATAAATAATGGAAACAACAAAAAATAGAAGTGCTTCTGTCACTAAAAAACAGGTGAAAAGGAGGAGCTGAGCCAAGTTAATCAGAGAACTTAAATGAGATGTTGGAGAAAGAGGCCGTGGGTGACTTGGGGTTTGCAGTTAGCTGAGTGATGTGAAATCTCTTGTGTCTGGCAGAGCTCTGAAAGGAAACACTTTATTAAATCTTCTTTGTGTGAGATTTCAAGCTGCCTCTGGACTGGAAAATAGGACCATTCCAGTATGTGGGATATAATCAGGAACTGAAGTCTTTAGTGCAGGTTTTTCTGCAGAGGAAACTCTGATCAGCATAGACACATAACTCAGAGGGCTCAGGATTGAGAAAGATGAATTAGACACTGCATACCCACAACACACCTTTTCTACCCAGTATCCCCAAAATGCTTCACTGAATTAATCATGCTGGCAGCAACAACCAGGCATTAGGAAAGACAGTGCAGGTGGGCATAAATTCACCACACTGAATCAAAACTGTCCCGTGGGCCAGTGAGTCCGAGGTCCATTATCTCAGCTTTCATCCCCACCAGAACATAGTGCTTGCCGTGATTGATCTCCCATGCACTGGCTCTCCTGGGAGTCTCTAGTCTCACACTCTGGTCTCACGGTACTTTCTGCTGTGATTCAGACACATTTTGGGAGCTGCAGCCTCTTGCCATCCCTGTGCAGCACTGCTCGTGCTTTGCTGGCAGCTCGCAGCTCTTCTCCTGTCACAGCAGGACTGTGCCACCCCCAAACAGCTGTGGAAAGTGGGGACACACAGGCACAAAAGGACAAGTGAGAGGTTCCCAGAACGCTCTTCCAGGTCGCACAATCTCCCCTGCCCTTTTTCCTGTCACGTCTCTCCCTCTGTGCTTGGCCACACACCCAGGAAAATGAGAGCTGACCAGAGACAGGACAGGAAGCAGCAAGCAGATTTCCTCCTCTGAACTGCTTATTTCACAGCACAGCATGTCTGGATATGAAGAGCCTAAAGCCCCAATCCTGCTAGAAATGGCAGGATTTGAGTTCCTGGTCTGCATTCTCCAAACCCCGACAAGAAAGTGTCCCAAGGGGCTGAGACACAGCGAGCACTCCCCTTCCTTTGCACTGCCCCCCCGCAGACGAGCTCCTTGCCTACCTTTTATTGCTGACAAGGAGGAGGACAGAACCATTCTGGATATTGGCTTCTTTGAGAGTCTCGTGCTCCTCGAGCTGCCTGGAGTTGTAGTAAAATGTCTTTTTCCACGAAGTGATGCCCTCCCGTACCAGGAGAGCCCGCAGGTCCATCACCGTGTCCCTGGGCCTGACCGTCAGGGGCATCATCAGGTCCTCATCAGCCAGGTGCACCTTAATGTGGTACCTCTTCCAGCGAGAAAGGCTCCTGCGCAGCGTGTCCATCCTCTCCAGCGCAGCGGGGCCGCCTGGCACAGCACAGCATCCAGCTGCGGGATCGGCAAGCAGGGATGTGGCTCTGAAGAGCCTGTGTGCTGCAAACAGCTTCAAACGTCCTGCCAAACCTGTTTCTCCCAGTTGCCACGCAGCATGCTTCACATTCCAGGGAACAGCTCACCTGGCTCCATAAGCCTGCTGGCTGGGAAACATCTCCATGAATCATTTCCACACACCCCTAAGTCCCATAATAATTACAGTGTCTTCACGAAGTACTCTTCATTCCAGTGGCTTGAAGAGGACTTTTAAAGCTGGATCTCCACAGGCATTAGAAACGTGGGTGCATGTGAGAAATGAATGGGCTTAGCAACCTCATGTCTCCTGCTCTAAAAAAGCTGCCAGCTGGGGAGAAGATCAGTTAGCAAAGCAGGCATTTAGCAACCTCACAGCTATTTAACATGGCCGCTTTAATGAAGAAAAGTACAGCTGCATAGTGACAAATTCCTCACGGAGGAGAGCACAGCACCCTGATGAGACAGAGCCTGGCTGTGTGAACACCTCTGATCATTGCAGCGCAGATTCCCTCAGGAGATCTGCACCGTTCACAAACAATCTGGGACCCTCCAGAAGGGGTAGGACTCATTCACTCCTCATCACACCCTCAGATATCTGATACTGACTCACATGAGCTCCTCGATGGTTCATACACCCCAATTCCTCTCCCTTTGCATCGCTGTCTAATTGCAGGGCTGATTGCATCCTGCTCAACGCGTGAGTGGGATCAGCAGCACAGGGCTGCAGGCACAGCAGGAAAACAGGTGGCACCGAGAGGATCCAGTGTACTTTGGGAAATACAATGCCACCTCTGAAAGGAAGGAGTTGATGTCAGCCACAGGCTGTAATTGACTGATCCTGCAAGGCAGACTGGCAGTCACAAGATGATACTTCAGAGCAAACACCATGAAGATAAGGAAGCCTTTTTTTCTATTTTTCTAAAAAAGATCAAGTCACCCTCTTATCTTGCAGGTAACTTTTCTGCAACCCATATTACAGGCTTTAATTCCCTTGTCCATTCTCCCCAACACAGACCAGTTTTTTCAGACCAAAGCACTGCAAGACAGTTGAGTTCCGGGTCTGCTCTTCAATAAAAAGAAGCTGCTCTTGCCTAGCAGATAACGAGACAGTCTGATGTTCAGATAGAGCAGCAGTCAGCTCCCACTGAGAATAAGAGAAGTGTCCACTCTCCCATGGGGGAACAAGGAGCTTTCCACCTTTCTTCCACACCTCCCTTTTCCCTCCCCAGCACATTATGTCTCTGCCAAGAACAGCAGCAAATATCTTCACTTACACCACAGGCAGTGGGCAATTGAGAAGAACTAAAGCTTGCACTTGCAACATTTTCTTTTACACGTGGGTCACTCCAATGGTATGATTGTTTTGGTGGGGTTTGGGATTCTTGGGTCCTGGTTCTGCCACTGAGTTGCTGCAAAGGCTTGAGATGAGTCATCTCATGCCTTGGTGTTTTTGTTAACTCACCCCATGACTGCAGGATGCTGTAACACGTGTTCATTAAGCACCTTGTGGGAAACAGGAACTTCGTTTAGCACAGTCATAGTTTGGGAGCATTTAAGGATGCCTGGATCTACAAAAATGCCAATAACCTTGAAGACAGAACAACACTACCCCTATTAGAGATGGAGAAACTGAGAGATAAAGCTGTTATAACCAAGAAAAAGCAAAAGGTCAGGCTCTGGTGCCAATATTCAGGTACCTCAGCAAGGGGTCTCATTTTCAGAGACCTGCAGAAACCCTCAAGCCCAGGGCCTGGTGATTCCTTCTCTATTGGGGTGACATTCACTCAGGGAGCCAAACTTCGTCTCTGGTGTAAAGCCAGAGTCTCAGGGGTACAGCAAGGGCCTGATCCAATTCCAGAGCCATCCAAGGGCAGACTCTCATTGATGGCAGCCAGAGCTGGAACAGGCCCCAGACACACCGTGGTCGGAGAGCTCTGGCCAACAGGATTTGCCCAGTGAGTGCCAAGGAGAGCATAAGGCATTCTCATTTCAGCAGAGCCTGTCTGGTGTCAGCGAGTCCATCAGCTCCATCCTTCCAGCATACGTGACAGCCTGACAGTTGCCAAATACCTCCCTCAGACACCTTTCAGACAGATCCTGTTTATTTTTAGGACAGCTCTTTCCCATCAAGGCTCAGATGCAAATCATTGTAGAGAAAGCGGGGATGATAGCAGGAAGAAAGCAGCTATTATTTTTATTTCTTTGCCTATGATGTGGTTGTAAACTTTCCTCATGTACCCCCATCTGCCCACATTGGGACCTTCATTTTATGAAAAGGGATGATATCCTAGCCTATGAAAGCAGGATAAGGAGAAGCATAGCAGTGAATTCACTTATGAAATATTGAAGCAATGAAATCCTCACTGGAACACGTGAATGTCTAATGCCAGTTTCAATTAATTCTGGATTTTCCATTAAACCACTATTAAAAGCAAGAGGACAGGAGAAATAAGGGGAATTGACTTGAGCAGTATATTAAATACCTTAGTTTTGCTTGAGGATGCTTTATTATCTGTCCAAACCAATTATTTCACCAGCTCCTGATGGTTTGTGGGCTAAACAGAGGTATAGGGTAAAGTTCTAGATGGTCTTTCCTCAAAGTTATTTTAATTTCTTCCCTTACCCTGCATCTGTCTCTGGTGATGTCTCTGCTATGTCATACCTGGAGGATAAGACATGGTGTCAGAGTTCTGGGAATCTGTAATAAAGTGTTACTCTGGCATTATTTACAAATCAAATAAAAACTTGTTGACTTAAGCTTTTCCCCATATTGAGGGCAAACAAAAGACATGCAAATATTCAGAGACATTCATTAGGAAAGCCTGAAAAGCAATTTAAAACCCAGGTGGGCTGTGATTTTTTTACAGACTGAAGAAATAAAGCAACAGCATTTATAAATGTGCTTCTCACAGAGAAGTGGGATGCTGCTCAATAAGAAAATAAAGGTTTCTGTAAGGAAAGAAAGGATTCAATATGGAAATAAAGGTTTCTTGCTACCAGGAAATAAAGAAACGTTTATTTCCTGGTAGCAATCATAGGGAAACTGAAACATCTGGGAGAAATCTGATCCTGAATCCACTGGCAGAATCTGTAAGTCTGTGAGGAAATCCCTCAGCAGTGCTGTTGTTCTGACAAGGCAGACCCTTTGCTGTTCCCTGAAGCCCTCTGATCCCAGGACTTGTGGTCAGTAGTGCTGAACAATAAGGATTTTCCTCTGATGTCTTTTTGGGGTGACTTTTTGTTTGGAAGCAGAGAGAGAAAAAGAGATGAAGTATGAGAGGTGACCATCCTGGTCAGGTTGACCAGACTTTACACCTGCAGCTCTACAACACTGGGCACCAAAGAGAGGCTTTTTGTCAGACTCCCAAAAAAATTCAGTTCAGCTGGTGGGCACATTCTGAACCCAAACACTGCTCTCCTTCTCCATTAACCAAAGGTGCAGAGAGAAGGTTGCAGCACTGTGAACTCTGACACCCACACTAGGTGCTGGGGAGCAGGAGGCTGAGAAAGGTTCATTCGAAGAATGAATGATTGCGCAGGCTCAACAGTGATACAACGAGGTTATAAATCCTCAGTCCAATATGTAGCTGTCACCTAATTCATCAGTGCCTCAGATACCTCAGGTGATGGGGCAGTTTAAGGCACTGGTATTTATATTTCTGAAGTACCAGAGGCCCCAGCTAGAGCTGTACCACCACGTGCCAAGATGAGTAAGGCGTTTCCTATCACTCAGGGCTTTACTTCTCCTGAGACATGCTTGGTTATGAAATGACTGGGCTCAATTTATATGTCAAGTTACATCTATAGCAAATGAACAAAGAGCTAATAAATGATTAATAAATGCTTTGAGAAATGAGTAATTAAATGCAACAGCTTTTTAGAGTCCAATGGATAAGCACAAAATATGTAAGCCCAAGTGATAACACTTTCTCCTGATATAACTTATCTGCAGCACACTGCTCACATCTGCAAGAGGGCTTAGGAACACTATTAACTTCTTGTGCACTAGGAAAAAAGAGCCTTTCGGTGATAGAGGAGCACTTCTCCTGGGGATTAAGACAAAATCCTCTTTGTTTAGACATTTTAAATCCAGAAAAGCTGGAAGGTGCTTACTTTAATGTCTACGGGAGGTATGAGCGTCAAGCGGAGCCCCAACCTCCCACTCTTGCTTGGCATGGAGCAAAGTGCCAACATCTTCCTGCCCTGTTCTAAGCCACAGTCAGGAGCTCTTCATCTGCTCCACCAGTATCACAGATTTTTTTAAAAGATGGTACTGTCATTCTTTCTGCTACAAATGAAGAAGATTTCCGCCACTAACAAGTAAAGAAGATCCTGCTGCAAGTATCCAAATCAGATTCCAAAAGGCCCAACAACTACTCTGGTCAGCTGCCCAGCAAAAATATTGCACTGCTGGGAGTTGGTAAACTGTTTGACATGGAATTGAACTTCAAAGAGGCTCCAGGGAAAAAAAAAAAAAGGTATTTATATTTCATTTTGAAGGAGCAAACCTGCCTGGGTTTGGAACACAAATGAATCTGCAAGTTTTCTGAGCAAAAGTTGGATGTGAGTTGGTGACATTTTCTGGTTGAAAAGGCAATGTGAAGGAAAAAACCTGGTTATACACATGTTAAATGAACCAGTCAAGTGCAGACAATGGAAAAGCTGAAAAATTGATATGGAGGAAAGCATTTTGTGGTGGTAGCTATTTCTCACTGCGGTTCTTTATAACTTCCCAGATGGGAGATTCATGACCCTCAGAAGTCTGTATCCTTGGGGTTTGGCCTGAGGCAGCCCATGACTCACTTGCCTGAGAGGGTTGGCTATAAGCTGAGAAATAAGAAGACAACAAAATGGTAGTGGAAACAACAAAACAAAAGACAAATGAGTTAACTGATGGAAGAGCAAAAAAAGCCAAACCTCTGCACACAAAGGAGGGCCTGGATGGAGAGAGCCAATGCTTGTGCCACTGAGGACTCAGAGGAGCTGCCATCCCAGGCAGTCAGCTCATTTCTTTCAGGCAAAACAAATTCAGGTGCTTCAGTCTTCAAAAGTGAGATGGGCAGAAATAGAAGATTTAGGCTCTATGAGCTATTCCAGCTGCACCACCATCATTTTCCAGAGGCTCAAGGAAGAGAGAATCTGTGGATCTGCATTGCCATCTAATGGCAAGGGAAAGCTTGAAGCACTGGCTGTGGCCCAGCAATGAGCTGGAACAGTAAAAATCAAGGAGGAGATGGCCCGCAGGGATAGTCCTTGGCTCTAAATGCAAATCCTGCCTCTGCAGCTGAAAGGTCTCACCGATTAAGACCAGTACAGAGAAAAGAAGGGCAGCCAGAATCTTCTGGTGAGGCTGCTGATTCCTTCTTTTCTAGGATCTTCTCCATTCCATATTAGCCAGAAATACTGGCATGCACTCAGTGTGGCATTTGCTTTCTTCTGCTGCACCCGATTCTGGCAGTGAGACAGGCTTCCCAAGTAGATGTATATTTCAGGTATTGAGTGAACTCTGCCATCCTATTCAAAACAGTGTAAAACTCGTTATCTCAGGTGCTCAAAGACGTCTTGGGAAATGCAGGTAACTGGAATTATTGAAGAAAAGAGGTAGATTTCCCTTGGATCTAGGCACAGGAAAAGCAGATCTATTACTTTCATCACACTCAGCCCAGTACCTCGTGTTTGTCCATGGTCAGTAATAGATTCTTAATGAGAACATGTTTCAGGTTGGTACTGGCACACATACTGGGAAGGGCCGAGGAAGAGCGCCCTGCAGGGAGAGCGCACAGAGCAAAAATTCACTGAGATGTGAGGGTTTACAGATCTTGTCATTTAAAAGGAAATGTCAGGAAGAGACAAGCTTGATGTTCAGTCTAGTGACACCTTTTTTACTGATACATAATATTATATAGTTTCTATAACAGAAAGTTAACAAGTGAGTGGCTTGTTAGGAGATAAGTAAGGAATTTGGTAAAGGATTGTAAACAGCTTCTTTCTTCTGCTCTGAATTGCTTCTAGCCTTGATACGTGCAGCTTTGTATACGGGCAGTTGAAGCTCAATCAGTGTGAAAGAGAGGAAGATCTTTTACAACCAAAGTTTGGAGCAGAGAAGAAGCTGCAGGAGAAACTGGGGGATATGAAGTGTCTGTTTTTCCCAGCTATGCTGTGGGTCTCACCTAACTGCTGGGCCACAAAAAAGGAGTAGGGATTGACAGCAGAGAAAATGTTGAGACCTGCCGACTTCAGGCCACAGGTCTGACCACCCCCAGCCTGTTCAGATGCCTGCTGTGACAAGCTTCCCACACAGCCTGCCACCAAAGGAATGAGCACACTGTCCAACAATCCAACTTCATTTCCTTCTGGTACCCTCTCGTATTTATACACCAACCTTGCCAAGCTTTGTTCAGCCCAAACAATCCCTCAGAAAGAAAAGGAAAAACAAAGGAACTCTTACAGCCTGTAAAGCACCTTCCTGCCTGCCTGAAACAAACAAGCAAACAAAAAAAGAGAAATGGTTTAGAGTGTTCTTCTTTCTCTCTTGGTTGCTCACTGTTTCCCAAGCTAATGAAAACCAGAGGCTATGGGACTGATGGGATTATCATCACTGAATTCTTCAGGTGTTTCTCTCCAGTTTGTGAAGCAGGGAAGGGAAGAAGGGCATGTACCTGGTTGAAGGGCTACAGGGGGTGACATGTTTCTTGATGTTCCTTTCTAAATGTGGCTCTGAGTCATGCAACAGAGTTGATTAGAAAAATTATCTTCCTGCAATTGAAATAGAAAGGAAAAATAATCCTGCTTGGTGTTTGCTTCCCCAGCCCTGATTCTAAGCCTGCCCAAGCCTGTGGCAGGAAGGGGCCCAGTGAGCTGACTGGAAAACCACACTTGTGCTTCTCTCAATCATAGAAATTATGAAGAGGCTGTGAGAGCAGCCACAAATGCACATCAAAATGCACATCTAATGGTACAAGCAGCTGTTGTCCCAAGCAGCAGCACGCACAGCCTTGTATCAGCGTCCATTCCACAAGTTCCTACATGTGCTGGGTCAAACAGGGCTAACACAGTCCTTCCCACTCTATTCCCTCCCCTTGTGTCTTCAAACTACACCCCAAAACTTGCTCCTCTGAGTCACAGAGCCTGTGGCACATCCAACCTGGTGGCATGCAGGATCACCAGGTGAAACAGGTCTGAAGGCAGGATGGCAGCAGCAGCATGATTAAGGGAAGGAAGCCTTGTAAGAGCCATAAAACACAGCTCGTTTGGACGGACGGGAGCAGTGTGAGCTGGACCACTGGGTTGTAGCCAGCTGAGGAAAGTTATCAAAGGTGTATCTTGTCCCGAAGACATCTGGAGGGGATCATCAGGGCTGCGCTGGAGAGGCAGCTGCAGCGTGGCAGTGGCTGCCATGACCCTGTGTCTTGTGCTTGGAATTACATGGTCACCCTGTGGTCACCATCACTCTGCTCCTTTGGTTTTCACCCCCAAAGCCCTACAGAGCCCACTGCCCTAAACCAGCAAACTCCCAGGGCAGGACAACGATGAGAAATGCAAGTGATCGTGATTAACATGGTTTATTGGGCTGTAATGGCATTTCTCAAGGTTTGGAAACACTGATAACACAATGCTTCACCCCTCTCCTTAAACCTGCTCCAGACTGAGGCTGTATGTGATTTTATCTTCCACTGTTCAGATCACAGAGTAGCTTAAAAGTCACTGGAATTAGATTTTTAAAATGCCTGGGGCCACCTTGCTGCAGAACTACCCGGAAAAAAAGCACCTTTAATTATGTGAGTTGTTCAGAAGGATACAGGTGCACACCAAGTGCCAGCACTAGTTTACAAGCAAAGACTGTACCTAGAGCTGCAAAAAATTCCCTTTTTTTTCTTTCTTTCTTTTTTTTTTTTTTTTAATTCAAACAAAACCAAAAAAATGAATGGGAAAAAGAGAGTAAAACACACAAAAGAAGCACACCCCACGGGCTGCTCCGGCCGGGATCCGCTGCCGCTCGCCGCGCTGGGCCGCGACCCCTCCCGCCGCCATCTTGGCAGCGCCTCAGCACCGCCCCCGGCGGCTCGCGGCAGCCATCTTGGAGCGGGGGGGGGAGGCTGCGCATCGGCGGTGCCGGCCGGCCTGGCTTTTCCGAAAATCTCATTTCGATTTCAACAACAACAACAGCAAATCCTTGTCGTGTTTTAAACCCCCTGGCTACCAAGCACCACGTAACCACTCGCTCGCCCACAAGATCAGAGAGAATCAGAAGGGTAAAAGCTGGAGAACTCGTGGGTTGAAAGAAAGACAGTTTTATAGGGAAAACAAAAGCTGTGCACACAAGCAAAGGAAAACAAGGAATTAATTCACTGCTTCCTGTGGGCAGGTGTTGCGCACTTCCAGGAGAACAGGGCCCCATCCCACGGCATTGTGACATGGGATGACAAATGCCATCACTCCAAAAGTTCCCCGTTTGCTCGTCCTCCCCATTTATATCCAAAGTGTGATGTCAGATGGTCTGGAATATTCTGGCTGTGTCCCTTCCCAATCTCTCAGGCACCCCCATCCCCTTCCTCAGCGTTGTCCTGTAAGTCGCAGGAAAGGCCTTGGCTTTGTGCAAGCTCAGCAATAGCAAAAACATCTCTATATTCTCAACCCTATGTTCAGAACAAATCCAAAACACAGCCTTGTGCCAGCCATTTATCCCAGCTACAGGCATTGTGCTGGTGTTGGCTTCATGTCCACCATCATGTTTAGCTCAATAAAGGGCAGATTTTTCCTTAAAAGTCTCTCCCAAAAGCCTTCCAGTGTCGGGCCAGCTCAGCCCCAGAGGACAGGGAAGTTCGGGGTCCTGTGCCGAGTGTCCTGGTGCCCTGGTGGCTGGGGATGCTGTAAGCACTCGGGCAGAGGGGCTGTGCACGGAGTTCAGCTCTGGGAGATGTGGGAGGAAGCACAGGGCTACAGAGAGCAGAGCACGGCAGAACCGAGCAAGGCAGGGGCATCGTGTGGTCAAACTGGGGAAAGAACTGGGAGAAGCAAAGGCTGGATATCAGGAAAAAGTTCTTCCCCCAGAGGGTGGTTGGGTATTGGACATATTCCCCAGGGAACAGCCATGGCCTCAAGACTCTCAGGCACAGGATGGGATTGGTGAGATATCTGTGCAGACCCAGGAGTTGGACTGGATGATCACTGTGGGACCCATCTCAGTATATTCCATGGCTCTCTGCAGGTGCCCAGGGTATCAAAGTCCAAAAGTGCTGCCAGATTGCCCTGGAAAATGCTGTACATCAGTACATGAGAACATCAGAGCAGTCAGGATAAGGCTGTGTCAGGCTGTGAGGCTCAGCAAGAGCATAAGAAAGGATCGAAGGGTTTTGGGGATGTGTGTAATAGAGTTGCTAAAGGAAGCAGAGCTCATTCTGGGGCTGTTGGATTCTCTGCTTGGTGTCCTCTGTCAGTGGAGCTACTCCTGCGCTCTCAAGAGCCGGCTCTTCCCTGACAGAGTGAAGGTGACTCCTTCATACAGCAGAAGGAATAATTTACGGTGCTCATCAGACTGCAACTTCAGGTGTTGTTCATTTTCCCAAGTGTTTAGTGAGGGAAATTTCAAGGACAGGCACCCAGACTCACTGAGTTTGCCTTGAGCCTGAACTTGACATCTATCTTTGAACTCTGTAATGCGTTATACCCATTATAGCTAGTTCCTTAACACCAGTGCTTATTTTTACAGCAAAAACCTCTGCCGTCTCATATCCTGTATATTTTTACAACTTAAATTTAGCTACCTCTTAAGCATAGATTTTTAAAAAATTATTTATGTATGGATTTATTTTGGAGTAACCTAAAGAGATCCTTCCCTTCATTAGCCTCATGCCATTGCTCCAGGAAGGCAGGCCATCCCCAAGATCTGCTGGGTTGGTTAATTGCTTTGCACACACAAAGAGGAGCTAATCAGCTTTTCTTCAAGCATGTGTTCATATGTCAACACTTTTGCTTCTGTCAGAAGCTTAAAAATGGAAACAGTTTTCTCTTTAAGAAAACAGGACCCAAATAAGGAGATGGAGTGGTGAAGATTCCTCTAGTGAGTCTGTTCCAGCTCATTCCTTAGAAAGGCTGTAGATGGAACACCAGAGAAGAGGCCAATAGATCTGGGTTTTGTCCAGGGGGCTCTGGGTTTAAAGCTCTCTAAAACCGCTTGTAGCTCATTTTCCCTGTGACCTGCCTGGGTACAACTTCAGACTCTGTCCTGCAGAGACAAGCTGTTAAAAATCTAAAATTTTACTCATCAGATTCTTTTAGCTGTGTGACAGATCCAGCCTGTCCAAGAGCAAAAATGGAAGCTATCAAGAAAAAGATGCAGATGTTGAAGTTAGACAAGGAGAATGCTATTGACAGAGCAGAGCAGGCTGAGACGGATAAGAAGGCAGCTGAGGACAAATGCAAGCAGGTAAGTGGGAATAAAATCACTGTCTGTGTGTGTGCTGTGAAAATAAGTGTAACAAAATACTGTGTGGAATGTTCTGATTCAGAAAGCAAAATAATTTGAAATCAGTTTTCTGTTAATATTCTTTTGAAGTTTTTTTGCCTTTTTGTTATGCTTGTACAGCCAGGACTAGGCTGTGATTTCTCAGCCACCTCAGTCTTTCCAAAATTAACATCATCCACAGATTATTAACAGTACTTTGTCCAAGTTTTCTTGAATCTTACATAATTGTCCTAAAATTCTCATGCTTTGATTGCATGCAAAAGGCCTTTACATATTTAAAATCAGAGCTGTGAACCCTGGCACCTGTAGGACTAGTGCTAATAGAGTTGGCTGTGTCTAAACATTAATTAAGCCTCTCCTTGAAGTGAATTAATAAAGTTCACTTCAAGTTCTTGTTGCAGAGAGTGCCCCTCAGAGGTGCCAGCTGAAACTCAACAGGAGATATCTTTTTTTTTGTCAAGAATAATGAGAAATATCTTAATTTGAATGCTGTTCTTTTAACTGAATTCTATGATAATATTTTCATATAATTTTGCTTTTCATTGTCTTTATTCTGGGTGTCTGTCTCCTATCTGAGCTTTAGTATTTACAGAATGATCTTCAAATGTTAGCTGACTATGTTCAAGTTTTTACAGCGCTTCTTGTAAAAGTACCACGCCTTTCCCTTTTACATTCTCTAAATTTGGCTGCTTCTACATCTTCCACACTGCTCTAATATGTTGTAAGCATTCATCCGGCCTAATATTTCTTCTTCTTTAGAAAAATAAATCTTCCATCTTACTCCTCTTTTCTGAATTGTCTCAGATATTTTTTCTCAAAAGCTTCTTTTTTAATGTGGGCACAGTACTCAAATAGTTACTTTAATATTCATACATAAAGCCAGCATCTGCTTCATGCTGCTCACTGTCCCTCTGTTAAAACATCCAAGCAAGGTTTTCAGTTCTCTCACACTGTCTGGTTACTCTCTGAAAGATAACAACATTCCAAAATAGCACACTTCCAAAAATGTCTTTAAAACTATCAGTGAAACTAAAATGAAGGAAGTACACCAAAACACATACTATTTTGATATAGTAAATTTCTGTCAAGGTGGAGCTACATGGATAAATCAGTGTCTCAACAGACTGAGCTGTTTTGTGTTGCAAATGAAAGGATGAAGCAGATGGGTTTGCAGGCCCACCCTTATCAGCAGCAAGCCTTTGATAACGTGAATTCTTCAGGGAGCATGAGACAGTTTGCCACTGAACAGTCTCCCAGCAGGTTATAAATAGCACCATTCTAGTGAACAATATGGATTTATATGGTATGGAGGAGTCTGAGCCTCATCGTAGGATGAAGCATATTGTGTTTGCCTCAGAGAATAATTCAGGTTACAAGGGACCTCCTGAGGTCACGATTCCACCTATAGCAAGGCCAGCCCTGTACCCTCCTACATCCAGCATATCTCGTTTGGGTTGAAGTGTTCTGAAGCACGAAGATCATTAAGGAAGGACCACTATTTTTTTTCAGCTGTACAGGAATGGAATAGTTTCCTGAAAAATTACCACGTAATAGTGTTAGAACAAACACTAAAAGGACATAATTTATAAACATCTATAATTATGGTGCAAAACTTCTGAAGGGTGTCAAAAAAAAAAAAAAAAAAAAAAAAAAAACCCAAAAAACCCACGATGAGGTAAAAAAGGGCTTATACCAAGTTCTGTATTAAACCAGATCCTGTGTGTGTGTGTGTGTGTGGTGGCAGGCAACGTTCTTCAAGGATGACATGTTTTTAATGATCCTTCCCTGGCAACTGCTACCAGTCATTCTCAGACTACTGTCACCAGCAGAACTTTGATCTGGTCTTTTGTGGCCCTTTGTATGCTGAATTGAGTTAAATAATAAAGAGTGGTTTTATCACATTAAACTGTAACTGATACTAAATCAGTGTGCTCACTTTGGGGTTCTCTTCTCTTGAAAGGTAGAGGATGAGCTGGTAGCTCTGCAGAAGAAGTTGAAAGGAACTGAAGATGAATTGGATAAATACTCAGAGGCTCTCAAAGATGCCCAGGAAAAACTGGAGCAGGCTGAGAAGAAGGCCACTGACGTACGTATCCATGGCTAACACTTGCTTGTAACTCTGCTCTCTGTATTTTGTCTGCGCTTCACTGGTTGTATGGGGATGGAAAGGTGGGGTTACGGTGCACGGTTTTAATCTCCTTTCCCCTCTTCTAAAGGGAGCGGGGCTATTCTGCACCGAGCCCACGGTACAGCCAGCCGCCCCCGGCAGCTGGCACCACCTGAGGCTCCGTGGGTGCTCGGAGGGGACCTGGTGGGACCCGGGGGGACCTCTCCCCCCGCAAACGGATGGCAATTCTTGGGGAAAGGAGAAATCTCCTTTAATAGAAGTAAACAAAATGGTGACTTGTGAAGGAAAATGAGACGGCAGCAGAACTATACCGTAGCGTAAGGATGCCCTTTGCCTTCATCCCCGGGGCAGGGTAAAGGCCAGTCCGGGCTGCCGGCCACACCCCGCCCCGCTGTGGCAGCGGCGGAGCGCGGGCAGGGCCCGGCCGCGGTGTGAAGACTCCGCTTTGGGCCGGGGCGGGGCGCGGGGCTGCATCCCCGAGCATCCCCGAGCATCCCCGGTGCCGAGCGGGGCCGGTCCAAGAGCGGGGCCCGGTGCCGCCGGTGCCGCCGAGCCGGCCCGGTCCCAGCGACGTCACCACTCCACCTCCAGCCGCGTGACGTCACCGGGCCATTGAAAGGCGCGGGCCCGCCACGTGCAGCGCCTCCGCGCCCAGCCCGCCGAACGCGCCCATGGCCGCGCCGAGCTCCCTGGAAGCCGTCAAGAGGAAGATCCAGTGCCTGCAGCAACAGGCGGATGAGGCGGAGGATCGCGCCCAGGTCCTCCAGCGGGAGCTGGACCTGGAACGGGACCTGCGGGAGAAAGTGAGACCGCCCGGGCTGCCTGCTCGCCTCTCTCGGTCGCTCTCTCCCGGGCTGCTCCTTCCTTCCTGTCTCTGGCTCTCTCTCGCTGGGGCGCGCCTGGCTCTTCCCCGCTGCGGGAGGGCGGCTTGGCCGCCGGCTGCCTGCATCCCTCGGCTGTCCCCGCTCTGCTGCGCTCCGCTCGGCACTCACCGCCCGCGGAGCCCCGGCGCTGCCGCAGCGCCGCGCCCGCCCCATCCCGCGGGGGAACCGGGCCGCCTAGACGCGCTTCGGGGCCCGTTCCTGCGGAAACGGCGCTCGAGCACCGAGCGGCACTGGGGAGCGGTTGAGTGTTTGTAGGAAATGGCTGTTTAATTAGGGAAAAGCGCTGCATGTCACGGCGCGGGGAGTTCCCGCCTCTCGGCGCCGCACCGCTGGCTTCAGCACAGCTGGGAAATGTCCGAACTGCTGAAAAATAACTTTCCGTCCTAGTTTTCACAGAGAAATGCGAATTCTCCGCTAGCGTGCGGCTCTCCCGGGGCTGGACAGCTGGTTTCACTTAGATTTGTATGCGATCAGCCTTCCCGGCATCTTCCTGCTATTTTATCACATGTCAGCGAGTTAGTTTTACCGTATAAGGACTTCGGGCTGCTGCTGGGAGAGGTGGAGCCAGGCTCACCCCAGATTCCCAGTGGCCCCAGCTCCATAGCTTTGGAATCTTGCTGAATTAAAATGGGATTTTAAAGTACCCTGTTGCTGCCACAGAACAGATGCCAGTTTTGTATATGATCGATGCCTCGTGTATAAATCGGGAAGTTAAACACTGCACTGGGTAAAAACAGATGAAGTGCTGGATAATTTATGACTAGAGGAATCCTGGGTCAGCTTCCATTTGGATCAGCCACTGAACTCCTTTCCAAGATGGCTCAGAAGTGAATGGAAACCACTTCCTCCAGCTTAGGAGTGGTCAGTGACCAAATTTGCTAAGCTGCAGCAAAACACTTTTTTTTCTGAAGTGTTTTAACATAAAGCATAAAACAGTCGCCCCTGCAGGGTCTATATCCCATAAAAGTGTTTGGAAGACAGAAAAGTTTATCTTGTGTATGGCAGTCCTACTCAGATTTGGGGACAATAAAGTGCACTAGCCTAGCAGTTATTAAAGCAGGGCTTTATTTTTCTTCAAAAACAAGCAATTAAAGGAGCCGTATATTAATAAACATTTATGGACACCAATTTGTCCATGTTGTCTGTATCAAGCATTTATCCCAGCAATGTCTTCCATTTATTAACTAGTCTTTTTTATACGTTAATGGTGTTCCAATTACTGTGCAGTTTACTCAACATTATACAAACAGATCTTACTTAGAAATGCATCCTGCCTAGTTCCTTTAATTACCACAGGAAGCAAAGTGAACTTATTTTAAGAATATATCTAATTTTGTCCCAAAAAAGCCTGACTCTGCCATGCTGAGGCCACTATCTGTGCCCAGCTGACCGCATAGATTGTACAGCATTTGCAGGCTTGGGAGCCAGGATGGATCAGGAACGGGCTCACACTTCGCAGTGAGCCGTAACAGGGTACCACTGAAACCAAGGGCAGAGAAATCAACAGTGAAGGGTCTGGAACTAAGCCATCATGGAAACAGTTCATTTTTAAAGTTTGGATAGATGCAGCCCTGTGAAGTGCTCCAAAAATACCCTGATCCATTTGCAGTCCTGTAGAGTTTCTTTTTGTCTGGCAGGAATGGTAAGTGCCATTAAAAAAAGAAAGAACAAGCACACACTCCATACCTTGACATTCCTGAGATGCCACAGTTTAAGCAAACAAAATAGCAGAGGCAGAAGGGCCCCTGAGCTCCCCTGCATGTCCCAGGGAGATGCTGTTGCAGTTCTAAGGGAGCTGGTTAGCTGGGAGCTTTGCCAGCAGCAAGTGACCTGTGTAACCCCGTTCTGGGCGGGTGTTTCACGCAGGCTGAAGGTGAGGTGGCAGCCCTGAACAGACGCATCCAGCTCGTGGAAGAGGAGTTGGATCGTGCCCAGGAACGACTGGCCACAGCCCTGCAGAAACTGGAGGAGGCTGAGAAAGCAGCAGATGAGAGTGAGAGGTACATTGTTAAAAAAATGAATGTATGTGAATAAAATATTCCTGTGTAATTCCATATCTGCGTGTGCTAATGTAGGCTGCAGGTCAGAGACTTGAAACCCTTTTACAAACTTGATTGGGTAATTCCGTTAGCCTTGATGAACACGATGGTCATAATGGGCCACTTTGGGTTTACAAATGTCAAATTCCATTTTGTGAAGTTGAGGTACAAGTGCCAAAATGCTTCTGCATTAAATATGCTTTAACTTCTGCAGAGGAATGAAGGTTATTGAGAACAGAGCAATGAAAGATGAAGAGAAAATGGAAATTCAGGAAATGCAGTTGAAGGAGGCCAAGCACATTGCTGAAGAAGCCGACCGCAAGTATGAGGAGGTAAAAGGGAGAAGGAAATGGTGAAACGTACAGGAGAGCCATGAACAATAATGTTACTCTTCAGTTTAGTTGGCACTGGGTGATGCTTCAACATTTGCAGCAAGGAGAAATGTTTAAAGTGATTTGCAGCGTCTTAGGAACCTAATGCTAAAAATACTGCAAAATCTAACTAGTTGAGGAGGGCTCTGGGTGTATGCTTTAACCTAATTCCTTTATTCCAGAGGAAACAGGAGCAGAGTACTGCTGAGTGCTGTTTGAAATCTGAAAGAAACATGTCCCAGCCTGTGCCAGGGGATGGAACTAGATGGTTTTTGAGGTCCAACCCAAGCCATGCTGTGATTCTGTGAATTACAGCCTGGCCTGACACAGCTGTTGTCTTTTTTACAGGTTGCCCGTAAACTGGTTATTTTGGAGGGTGAACTGGAAAGAGCTGAGGAGCGTGCAGAGGTGTCTGAAGTGTGAGTAACTTAGAACACAAGAAAGATCAACACTACATTTCATTAAAAAAAAAATCTCCTGGTAGGCAGGCATGTAGTTAGTACTTGTAGAAAAGTTTGTTTGTACACTACATACCCAATTTTCTTCTTTCAGACGTAATTACTTCCTCCCTTGTATTTTTTAGACTCTTCTAAATCATAACAGGAAGACTAGTAATTCATATTTCTATTTTCCCCTTATAGTAAATGTAGTGACCTTGAAGAGGAGTTAAAGAACGTCACAAACAATCTGAAATCTTTGGAAGCTCAGTCTGAAAAGGTTGGTTCTTTCAGTAAACTAAAGGATATGGGCAAAGCCAAAACTTCTAAATAGAATTTATAGAAATAAACCAGAAATACAAAACAAATGAGAGGTTTTACCTTCCTGCTTGTGGATACCAGTCGATCAGTTCTGCCCAAACAAGCCTGAAGGTCTGGGGGAGAGGAGAAGAGGACAGAAATGGTGTTTGCAGCTGTTGTAAAAGGAAAAGTGCTTATAAATAGGTCACAGTTTCTTAAACATTTATTATTGCTGCTACATCTTCCCTTAAAGAGTGTTTATTGTTTTCACAGTACTCGGAAAAAGAAGATAAATACGAAGAAGAAATCAAGATTCTCTCTGACAAGCTGAAAGAAGTAAGTTTGGCCATCCCCAAACTCTCTTTGGACAGTATGTAGGAGTATCTTTCTAGGAATATCCAGTGATTCTCTTTCAACTTTTTTAGGCTGAAACTCGTGCAGAATTTGCTGAGAGAACTGTTGCCAAACTGGAAAAGTCTATTGATGACCTGGAAGGTATGGAATGAGTCAAGTTTCTTTAAAAGTGGTCAGTTTCAAATCAGAGAACAAGTTCTAGGAGTGGGTGATGGATTTTATTTGGAAAGAACAGCAGCTCTCCTCAGGTCTATTGGTACATGGGTGTGATGTCCACTGGGCACCTGCCCTGTGTGGTGGAAGTTCTCCTGAGAAAGGTTTTCTTTCATAAAGTTGGTAACAATGACCTGATTTTAGCCAACTTACAGATAGAGGGATTCAAAAGCTCAAGATCTCCGCTCTACTTAATCTGCTGAAAAATAATTGTGAGATTACAAAAAGACAAGAAGTTTACATAGGGTGAAACTTCTGACCAGGCAGCTTTGTGGGTGTTTTGCTTTCCTCCTGATACTCAACTACACCTCTGTTTTCTTTTTTTTTTTGTTTTCCTCCCCAACTCCTTTGGCTGCTGTTGCCTTTTGCCTGTCTCCGTTCTCCTCCTGTGGCCTCTTCTCTTCCCTGCATTTCTTGCTGGCCTGTTCCTGCTGCCCTCGGGACTGACAGACGAGCTCTACGCTCAGAAGCTGAAGTACAAAGCCATCAGTGAGGAGCTTGACCATGCCCTCAACGACATGACTTCTTTGTGACCTTCCCTTGTGTGGGGACATAGGGGATTCCCACTCACTGTGTTTTCTCAAGCTTTTCTTGCCTGTAATCCCTGTCACTCCTGTGTCACTTCCACAAGCCACTTCCACCTCTGTGGGAACTCAGTTCAATAAAACATGATACCTCTACCTTTCATCCTTCGGGGTTTACTTCTATATGAATCACCTGAAATACACTGGTGATCCCACCAAAAACACATTCAGCTCCTCATGTGGGGTTGGACAAGATACAGTCAGGATGGGGCAGGACCTGGCTCTGCAAACACTCAAATCCTAATGTTTCCAAGGATGCAGGTGTCAGCGAAAAGCTTTAAGTGGGCTCAGCAGCTGCTTATGCTCCACCAGCCTGGTTAAAAACCTCTCAGTCCAAGGAAAACCCAGCAGGATGTGTCCTATAAATGACACTTTAAAACATAGGTCTTTCACGTTTCATGAGACGTGTCCAAAAACCTCCCTTAAGGACAAAAAACTGGCCCCGTTTTGATTATATAGCTATAAAGGCATCTTAAATATGAAGGTAAGTTACCCAAGGTTTTATTTAAAGAGAAAAGGGTATAGAATATTATGATTTAAATTATGTGGCTTTCTTTTTTCTTACCAGAAAAACTTGCTCAAGCCAAGGAGGAGAATTTGGGCTTGCACCAGACACTGGACCAGACGCTAAATGAACTGAACTGTATATGAGAGGCACAGAGCTGACAGCAGCCAACAGGAACCAGCCCTGTCCCTGCATCGCCCCTCTCTCCTTTCTCTCTCTGTATCCTGGAAAAGCCAATTAAGTTATGACCAGCACAGCCACACGATGGGCTCTGGGCAGCCCCTGGGAGCCACTGCCCTGCCGGGGCCTCTGCGTGGCCCGTGCCTGGCTGTTCCGCACGGTTCGTTAGTCCTTTCATATAAACCCCAGTAGAAGCTGCACCCCAGCGGTGGCGCCGCCTGCGCGGGCACCTGTCCCTGCCGTTTCATATTAAACAATTTCTCACAGTCCCGAGGCCTTCCGCGGCTTTTTGTACCGCTGCTGCTCGGGGGCGTGACGTCACAGTGCGGGCAGTGACGTCACTGTAGCCGCCCGACCTCGCCTTTCCGTACGGGAAGTGACGGAGCGCCGGCGGTGGAGCCGAGAGCCAATCGCAGAACAGCTTGCGCCGGGCTCACAGCAGCTCGCCAATGGCGTGCCGATTTCGTGCGCTCCCTGCCGAGCTCGGCCAATGAGCGTGTGGTGCGCGGGGCTGGTGCCTACCAACATGGCGAAAACCTATGACTACCTGTTCAAGCTGCTGCTCATCGGGGACTCGGGCGTGGGTAAGACCTGTGCCCTGTTCCGCTTCTCCGAGGACGCCTTCAACGCCACCTTCATCTCCACCATCGGTGAGCGCCGTCCGGGGCCGCGCTTCACTGCGCTACGCACCGGCCCGCCCGGGAGTCCCGCGGCGGCGCGTCCCGTTCCAGGGCTGCGGGCCCGGAGCGGCAGGGTCGCTGCCATGGCGGGGGACTCCGTACATGTCCCTGAGGGGCTGCTCCGTCCAGCCCGCACCCCGCGGTGGTGCTGGGGAGCAGCGGGGAGGGAGCATTGAGGAGGTGAAACTGAGCGGCGTAACTGAGGGGAAAGCCGTTGGATTTGGCCTTTCGGGCAGGACGTGTAAGTAAAGTAATCGGTTCTTCTTTCAGGTATCGACTTTAAAATTAGAACGATAGAGCTCGATGGCAAGAGAATCAAGCTGCAGATCTGGTAAGGCTTTTCTGCTGCAGTGAGCGTGCCATAGCTGGGGTTGTGTGGTGTGCTTGGGGATGTGATAGGTTTTTATCCAGTTGTGCTGTTCAGTAGTTTATGGCATCTTCGGACCCAAAAGGTAGTTCTAGTGCTCTGAAGATTGATTCAAATTTATTTAGACATTTTAGTAGTGTTAACTTGAGCTAATGTGGAGGTGGTGAGCCCCAGGTTCTGTCTGTTGCAGGGATACGGCTGGGCAGGAGCGATTCCGGACCATCACAACCGCCTACTACAGGGGAGCCATGGTAGGAGCAAACTGGAGATTCTGGGACAGGGCTCGTGATAAACCCGGCTGGGTGGGTCAGGTTGGACCCTCTCCCAGTGTGGTGGTCTGCCAGGCTGGACACTCACAGCTGTGCTTGTGCTCCAAGTGGTGCTGGAGCTGTGCTGGGATGATACAGGATTTTGGAAAGGCACCTTCCTCCATATTTCGCTCTATAAATATGTGTCCTGCACACCTCATCTCACTGCCATTAACTGGGAGCCAGTTGTTAACAATAGCCAGTGTTGAGTTGCTCCTCTCTGCTATGGATAAACCTTTAACTCCTGCCAAAACAGTCTTTTTCTTTACCTTTAGGGCATTATGTTAGTGTATGACATCACCAATGAAAAGTCTTTTGAAAACATTCGGAACTGGGTGAGGAATATTGAAGAGGTAATTTCTCTTTCTACTTATTACTGATTGTTAAAGATGTCATTTCTTTCTCTGAAAGTAGTTGAAGCTTAATTGCTTCAGAAGCATTACTGAATGTGCTGCAGGGTACTTGAATGATAAGTGGGCTGGAAATCAGTAATAGCTCTGGGATCCCTGGGCTGATTCTGATTTGTTGTGAGGGCTCTAGCCCCTGTACTTCTGAGGGCTCCTAATGTGACAGTTTCCTGCCACAATAATTGGTCCCAGAACTGCCATGGTGCCTGTCACACGCTGGGATGAGGGGTTGGCGGGAGCCTGGAAATCTGTAGAAGATTCTCAGGACTGGCATCTCTGTGTTGGGTACTCAATGCGTGCCTCATCTGTCTGACAATGTTTATCTGCAAAAGCCAAGCCCAAGTCTCTGGTCTATGTTTGTCTCAGCATGCCTCTCCGGATGTTGAAAAAATGATCCTTGGGAACAAATGTGATGCAAATGACAAAAGACAAGTGTCTAGAGAGCAAGGGGAGAAGGTAAGTGCCATGGCTTTGATGTATTTTGACTTAGGCTTTTCAGAGTCTAAAAACTGCACTGATGGATGTCTGCACAGTGCCATGGTACGTACCACAGTGGTGTTCCTGAGCGGAATGACTACATTCCCCAAGCTGTCACGGCAATGCTTTTCCCCACTGGGATCGAAAGCAGAACCTGTGTTAAGGATTCTTGTCAATTATCTAACAGATGCAAGGCAATGAGCGGGACTTTTCTAAAGGGATGCTAGAGTTGGACACAGAGAGAAAATGTCTGTTATGACTGAAAGCCACTGAGACAAGGTAGATGGGATTGTCTTTTCTGATGTCAGATATTAGTTCATTGAGGCAGAGTTTTTTCTGCACTGTATTTGTTATGAGACTGACAAGGTGTCTGTGCAAGAAACAAATAAAAAGCAGCAAGTTAAAATGTGTGCTGAGCGTAAAAGAGCAGAGCAAAGCCAGTGATAACAGATGCTAATTGCAGTGAGATTTAGTTCCTAATTTTTGCAAATAGTTCTGCATGAGTAAATCCCCAACTCCACTGACTGGTGGCAGCAGGGACAGATGCTGTGCCCGGGAATGTGTTTGGAGCTGTTCCTGAAATTGTTAAGCTAATGTGCAATCTGCTTTTGTTCAGCTTGCTGCAAGTTTTGGGATTAAATTCATGGAGACCAGTGCAAAAGCAAATATAAATATAGAGAATGTAAGTACTAATGCCTTTCTCTTGTATTTATTGTCCTCTTTATGCAAACCAGCAGTGTGGAACTGTTGCCCATCCTGGTGGGATGCAGAGCTCGATGGTTGAGTGCCACAGAGGGGTTGTTAAGTGCTTTCCTGCAGCACAGACCCTGGCTGGGGGCAGGGGGGGCGGGCAGTGAGGCTCTGGGGCTCAGAAAGAAGGAGCTAGAGAAGGAGAATTAAAACCTGGAGCAGAGGGAAAAATACTGTTCTTGTATAGTATGTCAAAACTTGGGAAGACAGCTTATTGCTGTCTTCTGTCTGCTGTCTGTCTGCTGTCTACTGTTAGATAACATTTTATTCACCCTGTAACACTGAACTATTGGACTTGTCACAGGCATTTTTCACTCTTGCGAGAGATATCAAAGCAAAAATGGACAAAAAGTTGGTGAGTAACTGATTTCATCCGTGCTGGATTTAAATAGGAAAAAAGAAGCAAATCAAAAGCCACATTGCAAGAGCTGTTTCATGGTGTATAAAAAATGTATCATAGTCTCTTTCGTGAAGGATCACTGGAAGTTCTAGAAATGTATTTTTGGTTTGTCAAGCTGTGCTCTGATGTTGGCTGTCTCTGCATTTCAGATGCAGTTCTCCAGTTTTTTGTCATGGCTGGTGTAAGACTCGGATAAATGAGTGAAACTTCTTATTGATTGTAGTAAAGGTTTTTGTGTATGTCAGGCTTGGTTCAACAGAATGACCAGATGAAAAATCTCTTTAAGTATAAATAATTGACTGCATATTCTTTCCATCTTCAGGAAGGCAACAGCCCTCAAGGCAGCAACCAGGGAGTCAAAATCACACAAGACCAACAAAAGAAAAGCAGCTTTTTCCGATGTGTTCTTCTGTGAGGGACGTGGCCTTAATGTGAGCTGGACTGTGCCTGTGCTAAGTGAGGTTTCCTCTTTCTGTGGACTTAGTGCTCCCAACATACCTTGTCACTTTGTGACCATCTCAATAAGAAATGGTTTATTTTGGTAACTGTCTGACTCTTCAGTTTTGGAGATGAAACAAGTTTATTTTTGTCAGATTGCTACTGGGCATGTGTATTGTCTAGTAGAGGAAGAACGGATCACGTGAGCTGGGATGCAGCACCGTTGCTGACAGACTTCAATCTTCGCTCGTATCTGTCACGTATCCAGTTTAGAAAGATGAAGTTATGATCAAAGCAAGAAGCTTAAATGCCACTGTAATGAAGTACAGGTGTGCATACATGGTACACATGCATATCCAGTTTGTAGCTGCACACAGAACAGTGGCATGAGACCATCCCAGAAATGCACCAAGATGAGCAGTGCAGGCTGATGCCTTCCCAGGAGGTACAAGGGAGCTTTCTGTAGCTCCACCTCTTTACTACTACAGAGAAACTCCTTTATCTGCCTGTCTCTTTCTCAGTTGTGTTACTCTAGACAATCCACAAGTATAATTGAAGTTTTAAAAAAATTCTTCTCAAAGGAATCTCTATTTTTTAAAAAAGAATATGTGCTGTAAATAGAATTGGTCCTTACTGTTGGTAATTCATCCATGTTAGACTTGACTGTGCTTCGTTAAGTACTCCAGACATTCAGACGTGTTTAACAGGAGCTGATGACTACACTGAGTGCTGTACAGATGATCTGTCATCTGTTCTTGGAGAACCAGGGTCAGGCAGGGACACTTACACAAAATCTGTCACCTTACAGTGGGTGACTCTGCCACTCTCCTGCTGGGAAAGACTCCAGACCTATCAAGATACAATACGTAGTTTTAAATCATGACGAGGAAATGTATTGCACTGCTCCCAGTCATGTTCTTAAGCACACTTGCTCACATATGCAAAGAAATGTTGCACTCCAGAAGACTTTGTGAAGAGGCTCTGACTGAGACTGGCTTTGCTGCTGGGTGACACCGCAGCTGTCAGGCAGCAATAACCTGTTCTCACAGGAACCGTCTGTGTTAATCATTCCCTCTAACCTAGTCCAGTACATTCCAATGTGTGAAATGCCAGAGCAAGTACAACTCCTCGGTGGGTGGTTGCTCACAGGTCAGGGGCTGCGAGCCTGGCTCTGGATTAGACTGATAAAAGGAGCCAGTGAGAGCATCAGCTGCTGAGGCTGCTGTCCAGGGATTGCACTGGTGCCGTACCTCACTCCGGTGTACACACCAGCTGTGTCCTGCATCTTGCTTCAACTGAAACGTGCTCTGATTACATTGATAGCTGCAATTAAGGGTAAAATTGAAGTGGATTTTGAAGATGTGGAATTTACACACCAGTTTTGTTTTCTTCAGTTTGTGGTGTTGAACTCCGGGCCTCAGAGTAGCACTAAAAATTGTTGCTGTAGTTAAATATCTGTTGGATTCACAATTAAACTGTATAAATCTGCAGCATGCAATTGGGCCCAACAGGAATACTGCCTGTTCTAAAATGGAAGATTTCACTGTGCGACTTACTGGTTTATAAAAATGCATTTTAGATGCATTTAGATGATCTCTGTCCTGATTAAAGCTTTCCTCTAACCAGAACCTTATGATGGTTTGGTTTTTTGTTTACTTGTGGCTTTTTAGCATGAGAACTTGATGAACATGCCCTGTAGTGGATTTACACACTGATACATTTGTGGGATGAAACCATATTGAGTTACTGAGGAGGTTTCTAGACAGTGTGTGCTTCAGAGTGTAATTAACACTGACCTGTAGACTGGACAAGCAGCACCTCTGTCTTGAGCTAAGGATGTTTTAAAGAGTTTATGTGTGATTCAATAAATGATTGAGGCACGACTGGGGTGGTGATAAGACAGGCTGAATTTCCGACATAACTGTAACGAATTTGCTTCTGGCTTAGTAATAACTGTTAGTAGTTATTACAAGAATCTGTATTGTGCATTATACAGCCAGATGCTGAGCCAGATTTATTTTTCAGAGTGACTGGAAAATTGGTGGTTTATCTGACTTCATACCATGGGTCTGCCATGATTCTGGTTCTTGCCTGTGGACTGTATCAATAACTCATCTGAGGATGGGAAAGCAAACAATATTCATTTACAAGTGGGTAAAATATGAAGGATGGTATTGTGATTTTCCACTCATTTTCTAAATCTGAAATTACTCTTCCATTCAGAATTCTTCGTATGTGAATATCTTCTGTTTAAATTTACACTGGTTGTTGCATGTGCTTATATACCTAATTATGACATTATTTCCTTTGAAATGGTTGGGTTTGCGAACAACAACATTATTGCTTGATCTCAGGAAGTCTCACACTGTGACTGCAGTCATCACTGTACTTCTGGGTATGAAGGCTCTACACAGACATTAAATCTGTGTAAGCAACATACAATGCAAGTGTAAGAGAGGAAAAGACACTGCACTGCTTAGCTATGTGCCACTAAATACAGGCATCAAATCTAAGAGAAGTACAGTATGTTTCCATCACATCATTCAATTACTGTGTTTATTAAATATGAATGTAATGGAAAATGCAATTGTCAGAGAGGTACTGTGTAAATACAATAGTGTACTTGTGTCTAAGCTTTCTTCAGCTAAGGAGGAAAAAATGAGAAATTGGGTACAAAATCTGTAAAACTGAGGAAGTAAGTCTGCAAAACTAACTGTGCTTACTACACATTGTCAGTGTCTAAATACTACTAAAATGTCAGGTGATTGATCAACATTTGTTTTGAGCATGTCGTCAGATTCCCTTACTCCAGTGAGTATCATAGAATTAAGAAAATAAGGTGGTGGACCTTATTTTTGAGGCTGGTTGCATGGTTGTCACTCCTTGGGGTGGAGACCTGTCAGTCTGTCAATAAACAGTGGAGCTGCTGTCCTAACACTTAACACTTGTGTTGTTTATGTCCTGACAGACACAGCTCATGTTTCCTGACATCAGAATCTTATGCCAGCGTCAGACTTTCAGCCTCAGATTTATAAATCCTATGGATTATTTTAAGTGTCTCTTGCTGCTGAAAATTATTTGGTCTCTCCTTTCATACAAGATGCTGATCATCTCCCTGATGATTGCTGAGGGGCTACTGTGGCGATGTGTTTGGCTGAAGATCGTGGTGAAAACTGCCATGATTCCTTGTTCTCTTGGACTTTCTATGGGAATGCACAAACAGCTGTGAGGATGGGCTCCTTTGTGCTTGTAGAAGTTGGAGGGCTTGGGAAAGGTGACTAACTTGCGTCTTCATTCTAGCTTAACTAAAGATCTGTTCAAGGGAATGTGAATGGTAACTGCAGTCTGAGTGTTCCAGGATGCCTTATTCCCTGATCCATCCTTCACTGATCCCTGGAGTTTCTCTGGTTAATAAAGGTAAATGGCTGGTTAACTGGTCTCTCCAGCCTTTCTGCAGGAATCATTTGCTTTACATTCAGTGTGAGTTGGGACTTACGACTTTGTGTTGAAGGGAATTTAATGCATCTCAAAATTTGTAAAAATAACTGTAAATTGTATTTTTCGAATGATTGCTTTTGGCTGCCACCCTTTCCACATTGCAACTGCTTTCTTAAACACTTCTCATTGATTTTCATGTTTGTATTAAAACTGTATTACAGTACGTCTGTTTTTACTCTCTTGTGCAGGACCCTGAGAACTGCATAAATAAATTTCTTACGAAAAGAGAATTTTACAAACATCAGTTTTCAGTCCTATTAATCATTTGTGCATAGGACCCTGGTGGGTGTGGAAAATAGGGGATTTGGAAATGGAGAAGAGGGACAGGACCTGGGGTAGGTAGATTCTTTTATGTCTAAACTATGTTGACTTTTTCAATGTAAATCCTGCACTGTGGGAGAATACTTCAGGAATTGATTCACTGGACAATTTATAAAGAGCATAAGTAATCAGAGGAGTTACTTGTGTTTTGGAAATGAAAGGGATTTTTTTTTTTTACTGGTTAAGACGTTTTTGGGCGAATTTTTAGAGGTTATAGTTTGATATGAGTTCCTTTGCTACCTGGTGGTGTCTGAACTTTAAAAAAAATACTTCCCTCCTGATTGTCCAGGCTAGGTTTGCTCTAGCTGAGAGTGGGGAGTAGACATTTTGCTAAATTGTTGGGAAATCCTGATGAAGAGCTTAGTGAATTGTTCCCTTTACAGAGATAAATGAAAGACAGTTCTCTGACCGGTTCCGTTACCAGTTGTCCTCTTTGCCCGTCTCATCTTGTGCTCTCATGGCTGGTTATCTCAGGTGAAGTAAGAGCTGTTCAAAGTCCCAGTGGTTGACTAGATTCAGATTCGAATATGAAAGGTGCTGTTAAAACAAGGAAGTCATGATACTTACGTGTCACTCTCTCTAAAGGATTTACTACATAATTGTAGGACTCTCTGATAAATTGGAAACTTTATTTTTCAAAGCATTTGCAAAGACCGGGTACATTAAATAAATGCAAGATTTGAGTTGTTTTGTGTAAGATGTGCATCAGAAACCAGATTAACACAATGTTAAGCACTGAGTGAGCAAATACCATGCACTTACCAATGCAGCCTAAGCGCTAATACTAACTTTTTAAGTAACAAGGACCTTCTGTCATGTAAAAGGACTTTGGAAGTTCAAAAGCAAGTGAAAAAGCCTCCAGGCTTTTTCAAGCATCTATTTTTGCAGTGTTTGCAGTGGGTAGCTCTACTAGAACCTGCAAGGGAAGAGTGGTGATCTACAAACGTTGAAGGGATGTAAACACACACTTCAGAGACTTCTGACAAGGAAATTAAGATAATTTTATGTTAGAAATGAAAAGCAAATATTACCTGAGGAAATCTGGAGCTCGTATGATCATATGCTGAAAGTCTGCCAAGGACAGCTTGCCATCGTTGTCCACATCAGCCTCGTAAATTACCTTTTCACACACAAGGCTGACTTCTTCTGGGGTCAGTTCATTTCGGGTTAGTTTGTTAACAGTTTTCTCTAGATCTGATTTGCATATGTAATCATCGTTGTTGAAGTCTGACAAAAGAGACAAAGTTAATTTAAAGCGACAGAAATCAGCATTTTACATGTTTTTTTGCCAGGACCCAATAGAAGGGTTTGGTTCCCAGGCTGTGATGGATTTTTATCAGAAGAACTGTCAAATCAGAAATGAAGTTACCTCTATCTATTTGTAAAAGAAATGAGTTACAAAATAAAAATCTCTTAATTTCTCCTTTTCTTACATAAGGGTAACAACTATAAGTAGTTTAATGGCTAAACATAGCCTAGCCATCATTCAATCATTCCAGCAAGATTATATTGGTTTGATATATTGTTTGTGTTTAGCTGATCATAAAGAAAGTAACTGTAAATCGTACTTAAAAAAAAAATCTTTACATTTGTCCTTGGAGAAAAAAGCCTGCAGTGTGCTTCCCTGCCTCCCCCTCCCAAATCCACCCTGCAGATTCATGGGCAGCCAAATCCCCCGTGCTGTACTTTTCCAAGCAGCCTCTCAGACAGAAATATTTCTTAATGTTTATCAGCTCTTGAAAATTGCAGGTAATTTCAAGTTGTAAATTCTGTAGTAAAACTTAATACCAAATAAATTTGACACAAAAGGATAAAGAAAACCACAAGTTATTAGAAGAGGGAGTACATTCAAGGACAATTAAAAGAAATGGTAACTAGAAATCATTATGGTGACAAAGTGAGGATTTTGCAGCCCTACATGAAGTTGCAGGATTTCTCCACTTACTTTTTAAACATGTCTCACTCACCATAAATTTTAAAAGCATAATAAGCTTTCAAGTCTCTGGGAGCCATTTCACTTAGCACAGAAAACATGTCCAAAAAATCATCTAAAGTCATATTGCCATCTCCGTGCTCTGAGAACACCTCTGCTATCCTCTGGCGGAAGGGGTTGTCCTGGGAAAGAGAGCACAGGAGCAAGGGAAGGTCATCCTTACTAGCATTGATTTCAGTGCAAGTAAGGCAAGTGGAGCAAGACTATTTCTGTTGAAACACCTTTTTTGCAAATTCTCCCCTCTCTGCCTTTAAGTTCTTGTCTAATGCTGTGGCAGAAGCGGACACAGCTGCATCCTGTTTAACCTTTGTGCTGTTTCAGCATGTTTTCTGGGAACTACTAGAACCTTCCAAAAAGACTTTGACTTCAGTAGCCCAAACTTATTTCTAGTAAGCCTCCCAGCAATTAGTCCGGGATGAATTATTCAAAAAGGGTAGATGAAACTGAAATGTGTCACTCGAGTCGTGTGCTCAGTACCTTGAGCTCTGGCATGCTGCCGATGAGCTCGTAGGGCAATGTCACGGCTGGATTGTCAGAGTAGTCAAGGGGGACGAGCTGCGGGGCCAGATCTCGGTACCTGTAAAACAGCCTGAGACAGAGAGAAAGGCTTGTTGGCTGAACAGGCTCTCTGCTTTTCCACGAGATTTTTCACATTTTGCATCCATTACCAGATGGACATCAGTCACAGAGCAACAGTATGTTTTTTTGTTGGAAAAATCGTTATTAAAATAAGCAACATATTGTGTAACTGGTGAAAAATACAAAGCTTCATCATAGAACTGTTAGGTGAAAACGCTTACTCAGGACATGCTGCCATATGAGAGGGGAACAAATTCGTGTTTCCAGTGAGGATTCTCACTTCTGTTCCCACCTGAACAGAACCCTGATCCTGCCTTTATCAGATTCTTTGGCCAGAGATTAAATAGGGAGTTCAATGAGGCACATGAAGGCTTCAGGAGAAATGCATCTTGGAGCATCAGTGTAATCATTTACAAGAAAACATGAAGAAATCTTGACGCAATCATTAAAGTTTTCATAAACCAACAAAGTATTCCAGAGAATAAAAGTACACTTTGAAGCACCTGTCTGAAAACCATGTGAGACAGCTGTGAACATCGCTGCCACAAAGATGTAATTCATTACATCTATTACTAATAAATAAAGAGGAACTAGTACATTAACACAAAATTTAGAATTCTGACTCAGTTTAGGATAGGGTTTGTAAATTTAAAAAGCCAACAAAACTGCTCAGATTGCCCCAAGGTATCACTTTAAATTTGAGTAAATCCATTTTTACATTAGTTTTTTAAATACCTTACCCCATATATAACCTGCCTTTACAGCAATATCTGCCCGTTACTCACAACATGCATACAGAAGACTCACCTCAGAATTTCTTTCCTTGTGAAAAATGTGCAGTCCTATGAAATAAGAAAAGGTATAAAATGTAATGACAGTTTTTAGCATGCATTGGCCCAAACTTTTCCCATGCAGTGACTTAAATGAAGTTACACAGTAGTGTATGCGTAAGCATTAAAGATTTCATTTTGGCATACAATTAGGAGTACTTTATAGCCCTTCCTTTTGATGTAAAAATCAAACTGTATTACTAAAATCGTTGCTGCAATTCAGTACTTCTATTTATTAATTTTTAAAATATGTTGTTTTAAAAAACCCAACAACACCTATGCCATGATTCAATGTCCTGTCCAAACAGCCATTTAGTTTGCTTTATACCTGATATGCATCCAGTTGCTCTTGAGTGAAAATGGTTTGCTTGTTGCCCATTTTGAGCTGGGAATACTGACTCTTGCCGGTGCTTTCCTCAAAGGCACCTTTATAAGTCGTCTGGATATTCAGTTATTAAAAGCTGCAACAATGAGGCTCAGGTACAGCAGAGGATCAGGTAACCAACTTCTACAGGCTGCAAAGTATCATAATAAGAGCATTTCATCAAATCTTTAGTCTGGCTGCTTGAGGCTCTTATCCAGCAGCATTCACCCGTCTCCTGTGTGCACCATGGAGACTCAGGTTACAGGATTTAGCCAAATTAGTAATAGCTACTTATTAGTGCTCTTCAGCTGCAGGTAGACCCAGTGGATCCTGCCTGCATTCAGATATGGTGAATTAACTGAACAATGTTAGAAGCGGTTTCCTTCTTTAAAATTTAACACCAAATGAAGGAAACTTGGTAGCCCCTCCTCCTTTCCTTCTTTATACAGACTTGGAATTGCAAAGGTTGGAAAAGCCCTTTTAGATCACGGAGTGCAACCATTAATGCAGCACTGCCAAGGTCACCACTATACCATGTCCCCACATGTCTCCAAGTGCCACATCCACATGTTTTTGGAACACTTCCAGGGATGGTGACTCCACTACTGTTCTGGGCAGCCTGTGCCAGTATTTTCCCTTAATGCACATGGTTATAATACACTAATGCTGATGGTAGCTTGTACTGGAGGTAGTACCCATAAAGTCTGCTCACTCCCTTTCTTCTGCATCATCTGCTGATGTATGTTCCCACTAATTAATGGTTATTAGCATGACATCCATCCATACTGATATATACATGGCCTTTACACTGAAAAGATGTGTGAGTGTGTAGTTCATACATATGAACAGAAATGCTGCAGACTGTATGAAAGATGTAAAAACAAGGGTGAGAAAAAGAACTGGCTGGACAGCATGTAGCAGGCTGCTTTTTCATGGATCTGTAAAATCTCTATTTCTGGATCACTGGTTTCCTCAAGTTTGTGGAAGATCCATTCCTGGGGTCAGCTGGCTCCTTAGGGCATCTTCACATAGCAAAAACCATCTGGAATGGTTCTGTTCAGGGTGCAACAAGAAGTGTGGGGAGGGATGGAGCTGGTTTCTTCTGGTGTAGCTGGCTCCCTGGGTGTTCTCCTTGAGGCAATTCTATCCTGTTGTCCTCAAAATCAGATTTATTATGTGGTGTGCAACAAGCCAATAATTCTCTCACTTGAGAGAAACATGATTTGCACAAGCATGGATGCTTGGTGGGTTTCCACAAATCCAACACACCCCACTGGACTTTCATGCCATTATTTACAGAAGTTCAGAGTTAGTGTTTTTCCAAGGTCAGCCCCTCTATTAAGATTATTTAGTAATTTCCATACAAGTTAGCCAATCCCCAGCTATCTCCACAAGCAATGGGGAAGGGTCCGCTCCTGAGCAGGGTCTTTTTGACCCTAAGACATGATCTTAAGTATTATAATGAAGATAGTTCAGCTGTAGGGCATACAGACCTCGAGTCCTTTGCCAAATCATCAATGTATACATACACACACCAACATTTTGATTTGATACATCCCTGAAGGTTGTAAGTTCCCATATATTGTTGACTAAGGCCCACTAGCTACTAGGTCTCCTTTCTTGCTGATTAGGTTTCAAAGTATACAAGGAATTTACATTTTAAAAAACATTCTAATTTAAAATAATCTTGACATATTCCACATTTTGCAAGTCCCGCTTCCGTTCCGCTCTCGGAGATACCCTCGGACTGGGCTCGCTGCCGGTTCCCCTCACGGAGGGGCCGGGCGGGGCCCGTTCCCGGTGCCCCTGACGGCGGTGCCAGGCCTCATCGCCGCTCCGGTTCCCCTCACGGAGGCGCCGGACGGCGGTGCCAGGCCTCATGGCCGCCTCGGTTCCCCTCACGGAGGGGCCGGACGGCGGTGCCAGGCCTCATGGCCGCCTCGGTTCCCCTCACGGAGGCGCCGGACGGGGCTCCAGCGCCGTTTCCGGCCGTGCCGTTGCGGCGGTGCCGGCAGGAGGCGCGGCCGTTCGGCCATGGCGGATTATGAGGCGGTGCAGCGCGGTCCCCTGCGGCTGAAGGGCAGCGGGGGGGCCCTGGGGGCCGGCAAGCGGTGAGGGGGCCGGGGGGAGCCGAGGGAGAACGGGGAGCGGTGAGGAGGGGCCGGGAGAACGGTGGGCGAGGGGGGATACACAGCCCGCTGACCGGACGCTCCCTGCAGGAAGAAAAAGAAGGCGAAAGACAAGGCCCAGATCCTGGAGCAGATCGTGAGCAGCAAGAAGCAGGAGGAGGAGAAGAAGCGCGGGCTGGACAAGCGGACCCCGGCGCAGGTGGCCTACGAAAAGATGCAGGAGAAGCGGGTAAGGCTTTAGAAACCGCGGCCGCTGAGGGGGCTGCGAGTGCCGGGAGTAACCGGCCCTTCTGTGTCTCCTGCAGCAAATGGAGCGGATCCTGAAGAAAGCGTCCAAAACCCACAAGCAGCGAGTGGAGGTGAGCAAAACCATCCCGAGTTCCTCAGGCCAGCGTGTGTTTATTGTGGGGCTGAAGGAACTGTTTCACCTTGGGAAACACAAGCAGGGACACAGGGGGTCTTGTGGTTCTACTTGGTGATGTCAGCACCCGTTTTCTTTCTCTTTCCCTCCCCCAGGACTTCAACAGGCACTTGGATACTCTGACTGAGCATTACGACATTCCCAAAGTCAGCTGGACTAAATGACCGGGCTCCTTTTCACGGCTCTGGAGCTGGAGTTGTGTTTTGTTTGTATTAAGCAGGGTTGCCATGTAAATTTGTCTTTTCTCCATATTGTCTATTACATCTTCTGAGCTTCTATGACTTCATAATATCTTATTTTATAATCTTGTTTTCTAAAACAAATATCCAGCAATGTCTCGTCTGGGCTGAGGAGGTCTGTTTTACATCAGTGCAGAGGGCTGGTGTTTTTTGTGTTTATATTGACATTAAAGCCAAAATGAATTGCTGTGAGCCAGATGGAAAACATTTGTTTATTTCTTTCGTTCTAACAGTTCTCCCTATTTGAAGAGTCTCACATTTAAGTTTCTCTTGTAAGTTATGTGAATTGTATCATTACTTTCTATCAAGTTCTGTCAGACGCCATGTTGCAAAATGTGAAATATGTAAAATTGTCTAACGAAAGGATATTCTTTTATATTTGATCTTTGTATGCTTTCAAGCCTAATCAGCAAGAAGGGAGGTTTAACCCATGAAACAAGCTCTAAGTGATGTCCAAGTTTTGATAGCTGATGTGGTGGATTTCTGGGATCCCACCGAGCACTCAGGCTTGTGCAACTCTGAAATAAATTGTCAGTGTGTCTCTCGACTGTCTAATTACTGGCTTGCTGTGCACCGGGCACTGAATCCGATTATTGTGGAAAACGGTATCATTTCTACCTTGAGCTCTTTCAAAGAGGCCCGCTGCAACTTGTAACTTCGATGTAACTTATTTAAACTCTGCTTTCATCCCTTTTTTTGGTGCTGATACACCTATAAAACCGGGGCGGTGTGCTGAGCAAAGTTTGTGTATGGAGTTTTGGAAGCGCCGAACCTGCCTTTACGATTCTTAACCCTTCTGAGGGATAACGAGTATCTTGAAGTTCGAAATCCTAACGCACTGCTAAAATCGGAATATTTTTCTTCACCCGACTTGGGTTCCGTCGCGGGCGCCGTTAAGCCCTGGGTACTCAATATGTGTCCGGAGCGCTGCCTCACGCTGGGCGGGCTGTGCCAGGCTCCAGGGACAGTCCCGAGGGGAAGCACGCCGGGACTATTTAATGTCTATTCTCTCCTCGCGGTGTCATTCCGCCGCACCGCGCGTGTCGCTGCGAGAAGCATTCGCCGGTTCCGTCTCTGACGTCACTTCCCGCGGAAGCGGAAGCGGGAGCGGGCGGGACGCGGCCCTGCGGCGGCGATGTCGGCCAGTGCTGTCTATGTGCTGGACCTGAAGGGGAAGGTGAGGCCCGGCCGCGGGGTTCAGCGGGGCCGGCGTCAAGCTGGGGGCTCCGCTGCCTCTGTGAGGACTGCGAGGGCTGCGTTCTCCTTCCCGGCACCGCCTCGCGGCCAGCCCCGCATTAGCCGAGCGGGGACAGGGGAATTGTGGCCTGTAGCCCCTCGCCGGTAGAGATGTTGAGTGAGGTGGCATCCCCAGGGTAGTAATCTCTGCCGTTATTGCAGCTGCTTTACCTCAGAGGAGTTGGATGTTTTCCTATCCTAAAGTCATTGTTAAAGCGTGAGCAGTAATAGGGGAAGGGTAGGTCTGGAAAACACTAATACGTGACTTTGCAATTAAATATTTATATCTGTGTTCTGATCGTCAGAGTACTTTGGCATTGTCATTTGCGCTTATAAATGCAGAGAGGCTCGAGAGAAGCTGGATGACTTTAAAGGGGCCTTTCAAGCATTTTGTGTCTTGCATGGTAACGTCCTTATGAAAGAGAAAAAACAAGTGAAAGAGCTTTCTTGATAGGTTCTGATCTGTCGGAATTATCGTGGAGATGTGGACATGTCAGAGGTGGAACATTTTATGCCAATCCTTATGGAAAAGGAAGAAGAGGGGACGCTTTCTCCTATCCTAGCACATGGAGGAGTTCGTTTCATGTGGATTAAACATAACAACCTGTATCGTATCCTTTATGCTACAGATGTGTTGACATGCCAACGCTTGCTGGTTTGTTTTTTTTATGTCAAAGTGCAAGTCAGAGAATGAGTGGCATAAAGAGGCTATATTCATTAATGTTGTTTATATTAAATAAAGTTTTTTTCTGCTTTATGTAGTGTAATATACACCAGCAGTATAAGGTCCAGAAAAGTGTTTTTATTAACTTTAATTAATGAATTCCTGAATGTTTATCTTCATATCTCCATAGATCATAGGTGCTGTTAAGTAGTTAATGCATCAGTCTTCTAGGCAACTCTAATTGCCTAAAAATAGTCTTTAAAATGCTCTTAGTAAACTTTTTTTAAAATGCACATTCCTGAACATCCTTTATCAGTTGTTGCAACTTCTAAGAAAAATGCTTGTGTATCACTGGTGTTTTCATTTTTGTATAAAGTAGTTCAGGTGAGTATACTTCAGAAGTAACCTTTGTGTTCTTTTCTGTCTAAATAGAAGTGCATAGAGCTTTCACATTTTTTAAGAACTTTGACAATAGCATTTTTACTTTATATTTGATTATTTTCTAGAACTATCTTCTTAACCACTAATAAGGGCACTGATATTTTGTAGCTGTATAGGCAGAGGATGGGGCACAGTGCTGTAAGTAGTTACACAAGACCTGAGCACCTGGAGGAGATTGTGAATTGGTGCATGTGCCGTGGTGCTTCACATAGATCTGTGTTTGGTTCATCTGTACCTGGTTTGAAAAATATTTTCTCCAGAATAAATATTTTTCATAATAGCTTCTTCTAGGGCTCTCTATATCTGTTTTGTTTGTGGTGGGTTTCCTGGTGCTGATTTGAGCAGAATGCTGTTTGAGAAGTATGGGGTTTGGGTTGGAACTTTAGAAGATTATTATTTTAGATGCAAGAATACCTTCTGCATGTGCTGTGCTTCCTCAGTTAATGTTCTTCTTCTCCCTCTCCCTCCTGTTGTTGCATTTCAGGTTTTTTCTGAATATTTCAAGGAATTGGAAGAAGAGAGCATTAGGGATAATTTTGTTATTATTTATGAGTTGTTAGATGAGCTTATGGATTTTGGTTATCCACAAACCACTGATAGTAAAATTTTACAAGAGTAAGTATCACTCTGCATCACTTACAGTGACAAAGCCCTTGGAATGTTTTGAGCCTTTTTCCATAGGCAAACAAAAGTTTTGGTGTGTTCTAATTATCGAAAATATTAATTTTCTTTTTTTTCGATGCCAATTCTATGTTTGTGAAGGTACATCACTCAGGAAGGCCACAAACTTGAAACTGGAGCCCCACGCCCGCCTGCCACTGTTACAAACGCTGTTTCATGGAGATCAGAAGGGATAAAATACAGGAAAAACGAGGTGTTCCTGGATGTCATAGAGTCTGTTAACCTTTTGGTGGGTACCTTATAGTTTAACTTCTGTGTGAGAATTGTAGTAGGAAGTATTAAAAGGAGCTTTTTGCATGAAAACCTGCAATAAAAATTCTGACTGTGGAGGGTGTGTTGTGACACTCAAAGCAATGTAATCAATAAGTTCCCCCAAGGTAATCCAGTACAAATAATGCTTTAATTGTGTGTATTGCTGATTTTTGGATGTGTCCTTTCCTCCTCTGTGTGTGCCCCTTCACCTCCCTGATCTAATTAATGCCTCATAAGAAACACATCCAAGAAGGTATAGGGTGAGAGTGTTTGTTGATGTCACAACGTATCACATCAGAGATGTCTTACCTTGCTCTTCATCTTTGTTCAGGTCAGTGCCAATGGAAATGTGCTACGGAGTGAGATAGTTGGATCCATTAAAATGAGAGTCTTCCTCTCAGGAATGCCAGAGCTGCGCCTTGGGTTGAATGACAAAGTTCTCTTTGATAATACAGGCCGTGAGTGTTGCAGTATCACCATGATCATGACAGATGCTGTCTGGAGTCATGAGCTTTGGGATGCTTGGGTAGCACTGTAATCAAAGAATCACAAAGGTTAGAAAAGCCTTCTAAAGTTATGAGGTCCAACTGCTGACCAACACCACCATGTTGACCACTAACCCATGTCCCCAAGTGTCACATCCACTGGCCTTTTGCACCAAGGGTGGTGACCCCACCAGTACCCTGGACAGCCGATGCCAATGCATAACCATCCTTTCAGTAAAGAAATTTTCCCACTATATATCCTAAACCTCCACTGGCACAACTTAAGGCCATTTCCTCTTGTCCTGTTCTTTGTTCCCTGGGAGCAGAGCCTGACCCCACCCCTGGCTGCCCCCTCCTGTCAGGGAGTTGTGCAGAGCCAGAAAGTCCCCCCTGAGCCTCCTTTTCTCCAGGCTGAGCCCCTTTCCCAGCTCCCTCAGCCGCTCCTGGGAGTCCAGCCCCTTCCCCACCTCCGTTTCCTTTTCTGGACACACTGCAGTCTCTCAATGTTTTCTTTGTTGTGAAGGGCCCACAACTGATCCCAGGATTTGAGGTGTTTCAGTGTTGCCCAGTACAGGGGGACGGTTGCTGCCCCAGTCCTAAAAAGTTGGCTGAAAGGGAGGAATGTCAGCAGGCAGCAGCTGTGCTGCAGTGAGTCTTGGGCTGTAGTTTGTGTGACCTGTGTTTTCTCCTAGGTGGGAAAAGTAAATCAGTAGAACTGGAAGATGTGAAGTTTCACCAGTGTGTTCGTCTCTCTCGCTTTGAAAACGACAGGACAATCTCTTTCATTCCACCTGATGGAGAGTTTGAGCTTATGTCATATCGTCTCAATACCCATGTGAGTCTGGATGTTTGCCTTTTTAAAATGAGACTGGTTTAGATTGTAGCCACAATGACTTTCCCTTTTTTTTTCTTAGAACGTGGGCAGCACATGGGTTTTCGAGTCAACTGTTAATAGTAAAACTTAGTCCTCGCTCCTTCTGGAGTTTAGACTTAACTTAGCAATAAGTCTCTGTATTTCCAACTGCTATTGAAACTGTTTTTGAAACACTGTGGCTATGTTTTTAATCTAACTACATGTCAGTGTAGCAGTTTGTTGTGCTTGTTAACAGCAGTATTTATGTCACTTAGTTTTATTGGAGTATGCCAGCCATGGTGATAAAGATGGCCTTCATTTCAGAAAAGTCAAAAAATTTGATCTAGAGAAGGTCTATAGCAAAGAAATAGTTCAGTTCTTAGTATGTTAAACTATTGAGTATTTCCTGATGCAAGTAGAGATTCTTGATTGTCAGTAGGGATTAATCTGAGATACTGAGAACCTGTAGTTCTTGTACATTTGCTCATTGGTATATCAGTGCTTGCTCCTTTGTATAATTATTTTGTAAAAATGACAGTTCTGTCATTTTGAACACTCCAGGCTGCATGTTCTGTGTGGTTCACATATTGAGTGTAGTCTTATGGGAAACAAACACTTTAGTGACCCTGTCTAAAACTCAGAGCTGTGATCTGTTTTTTCCTCCACCAGGTAAAACCCCTGATCTGGATTGAGTCTGTGATTGAGAAACATTCCCATAGCCGCATTGAGTATATGATCAAGGTCAGTCATCCTTAAATAATTATGGCAAATTTTAGTCTTCTTTTGTTTGTTTTCAAAGCTTGATGAGCAGCATTTGCATTTTTGTACAAGAATTCAGTATTTCTGTGGGACTTTAGATACCTTTGAAGACTTCATTTGTAAGTTATGATCTCAGTTTCAGTTCTGGTTCTCAGGATAACAGGTTGGAGTGGAGAGGAGCTTGTGTGTCTCACAGCTCTCTGAGCTCATCAGCATCATGAAAATACTTAGACCCTGCTTTTCTGCTTTTTTTTTTTCCTTCTTTAGGCGAAGAGTCAATTTAAGCGTAGATCAACTGCCAACAATGTGGAGATTCACATCCCAGTTCCAAACGATGCAGACTCGCCAAAGTTTAAAACCACTGTTGGAAGTGTCAAATGGGTTCCAGAGAACAGTGAAATCGTCTGGTCCATTAAATCTTTTCCAGTAAGGGTTATTTTTTTACTCTTAACCACCCCAGAGTGTAATAATTACTTAACACTAATATTTCATTCACATTTAGACTCTGCCTAAAGCAAATTCTGTTGGTATCAGACAAGTAGCAGTGGACTCTTCTTCTTTTTCATGGTTGAAAGATTGGAACTTGCTAATAGATGTTGTTTATATTTTTTTTCACTTGGATATTTTTTCATAACCCAAGTAGAGAGCAGATTTTTGAGTGATGTCTCTGGGTGGAGTAATCCTTGGCCTGGCTTTAGCAGCAGCTGTTTGAGTTTTGTCAGCCTCTACTTGGGTGGTTCCGTGAGCATGAGCTGTGTGCTAATGGTGTGATAATGCAGCTGTGTGTGTGACTATTTAATCTGAATTTTTGAGTATGAGACTGGAAGAAAATGCATTATGCCTCAGGCTGGATCTGCGTAGTATTTTTAAAGAAAGAGGATCTTTAAAATAAAAACACACTTGAAGCCCTGGAGAAGAGCTGGAATAAATAGTGGACTTCAGTAGTTTGACACTAAGAAATCTACTTGTATCATTGCAAGTTTTTTATTATTTTTTTGTTTCAAGAAAAAAACCAAAACTGTCCCTTTTGGGTAGGGTGGAAAAGAATACCTGATGAGAGCTCACTTTGGACTTCCAAGTGTTGAAGCTGAAGACAAGGAAGGAAAACCTCCCATTAGCGTAAAGTTTGAGATTCCATATTTCACCACTTCAGGAATTCAGGTTAGTAGTTAAAATCAGAAATACTGAAAAATTCACATGCTGAGCTCTAACATGTGAAGTGTTTCTGATCTTGATGTTCAGTTTTATCCATAAGACAGATTGTTATCCAGATCAGGTTTTTTGCTTTTCTTTTTTGCTAAATGCTGCTTGGCCAACATGGGAAACTTTATATCTTACAGATCTTTCTTTTCAGGTTCGTTACTTAAAGATAATTGAGAAGAGTGGCTACCAGGCTTTGCCCTGGGTCCGGTACATCACCCAGAATGGAGGTGAGAGGAAGGGAATATTTTGTTTCTCCAGAATACACCAACAAATTGAAGCTCATATTTTTGAGTATGGAACTGTCTGGTTTAGATACAACGTAGATTAAGCTACAGCTGTTTGTTTTCTAGTCCCCTTTTTGGTGTCTTAATGAAAGAGCCAATGGGGTGGAGTGGTAATGCTATTCAAGCATTTTCTAATTGAGCTGGAATTTGGTAAATTTGAAAAACAAACACATCATTAGCAGTATGCTCACACATATCATTCTACCAGCTTTAAATTGTATAAGACACTGTTTAGTACAAAATTCTAGATTTGTAGCAAGCAGAAATGGGTGGGAAGGGACCTTAAATCTCATCTCATTCCACATTCTGCCATGGGCAGGGGGACACCTCCCACTGTCCCAGGCTGCTCCCAGCCCCATCCAGCCTGGCCTTGGACACCTGGGGGGATGGGACAGGCATTACCCCCTCCACGGGAAAGAACTTATTCCTAATATCCCATCTAACCCTTCCCTCCTTCAGTTGAAGGCTATTCCACCTCTCAATGTTTATTGATATTTGCATATTCTTATATTAATATAAGAATGCATTTTAGCACTTTATCCCAACTTGCTGGTCTACTTTACTTTTTTTAATGAGACAAATTACTAAAATTGGGTTTTTGTTTTTTTTTTTTTTACCCCTTTCACAGACTACCAGCTCCGAACACAGTAAAACATCTCCCAGGCACCACAGACAACAAGCCTTCAGGCCCAGAATTCATTTGCAGAAGCTTCTGTGGTCCTGAGAGCTGTGAGTGTTGTTGCCAAGGGTCTCGTTTCTGCAATCTTGGATTGACAGAAGAAAGATTGGAAATTTATTGATTTCAATAATGTGTTTGAGCTTTTGAACCATTAGTATTGATTGTGTGAATATTTATTTCATTCTTAGAACATGCTGATCTTGCTGCTAAATGCTAATTACTTTAGGAGTAGCAGTTACATTGAGGAGCCAGGAATCCAGAACGAACCTTGGGAATGTCTTGTCGATGCCTTGTCCATTACAGTTACAGAGTTTCTAGTATTTGTATTTTAGGATCCCTAAAGATATTGGCAGCATTGTGCTACAAATTAGGGAGATGATTGTGCAATTGAATGACTGCTGAACACTTTGTTGTATTTAGCCCAAGGTATTTATTTTTTTTTTTCTGGGCATTTGGGTGCCTTAACTCATTCATAGCTCTGTTAACTTAAAAAAATTGCAGAATATGAGTTGAAATTACCTGAAGTCAAAAATACTGTTAGCTTTTTTTTTTTCTTTTGCATGGTTTCAAAGGAATTAATCTGAGAGAACTTAAAGTGAAAGGTTTGGAAACAAAAATAGGGGTTTGTTAAAGACTGAGTTAACTGAGAACAAGAGAGTGAATGCCTATGGGAGGGTCTCTGGAAGCAGGAGTGCTGCCTCCAGGTCGAAATGCAGGTGAAAGAGTTCCAACCTTGTGACTCCCCAGGGCCTGGAAACCCTCTGCCAACTGAGCAGTATTTGCTTTTTTCAATTTCTGTTCATCAAACAAGTTCCCAATTGTAATATGTAGGCATAAAGCCTTAGATTAGGTATTAAAAGACCAAAACACTTCTAGAGGTGATGTAATTTGGTAGGAAGATTGGGAGTTTATTATTATTTTTCCAGGTAATAGTACTATATTCCAAGTCCTTCCTGGAAGTTACTGTATAAGAAGAGGCCGACAGAAATACAGTTGCCATCTTTTTTCCAGCTTGCCTTTTGTGTTAATTTAGGGCAAATACTTCCCTTTTTGCTATAGATTGCTAGAGTTGTTTAACTTCATTTGCCCTAAGGAGAGATGTTTTCTTTCTCTATCTTTTCTGTTTGTAAACAGCTATTTCTGTATCTTCCTGGCAGAATGAATAACAGGTCACAATGTTATTCTTGAAGGTATTTTTTTTACATGCCATTTCATTTTTTTTCCAAGAAGCTACAATTGGCATGAGTGTACATAGTTATTTTGGGTTTTGGTGAGTTTTTTTTTCAGGAGAATTGTAACGGTTATCAGTATTTTCTTTACACAGCTTTTAGGATGTTTTGAGTCTGAGAGGTGCTAAACTTAAACCATCAAAATCTGGAAATCTGTGTCTGCAGATGTGATGTGATAATACACTGTGTGCAAAATTCTCCACTGGTGGGAGAGTCCAGGAGTGTCCACAAAGAGTGAGAAGGTATTTCAGTCACTGTCCTCACTGAATCCTTGTAGACCATATATAGAGACACCTGTTTGTACAATTAGCCAAAAATCAGCTAAACTTCCCCAAGCTGCGGCTGCTGGGACATTGCAGAAGATCTGCCTCAGGAAGTCTAGTGTCTGGTGGTGTTTGGCAACAACCACACCCCCAGTTTTTGGCAGCCGTGGGTGTGGACAGGTGTGTTCTGACTCTGTCACCCAACAAGCTTGATGTTGAAACGAAATCACCTTGTTCAAGATTTCAGTTCCACTACTCATTTTCATTTGAACAATTAAGCTTATGACTGGACTAAAACTTTTTATATTAAAACTGTAACTGGTTGACAAATCGCTTTCTGCTGACTTTATTTTTCCAAGTGTTTGCTCTAATTATGTCTGTAAAATGTGACTCTCCATATCTTTATTTTCCTCTTGAAGTTTGGATCTTGTGGACCAGAACCATGTTTTCTCCTATTTTGTTGCAGTTTGGCTATTTTGATGATGAGGCATCAGCCATGCTTGTCCAGAAGGTAATAAAGGGCAAAAAGTCCTCTTTGAATCAGTTGTACTTTGCCTGATTCTTTTTTAGTTTGATCTCAGAGTATGTTCAACTCTTCTAATGTAAGGCCTGAATAAGTGAAAGAGAACTTTATAAAAGCAGGAAGTACTGATATTCCTAATTTGTTTACCAAATTCAGAACAAAAAAATTCATTTTTCTGTTCTCTGCAAAATGAGCCCCCAGTCCTTTTCATCCATTCATTGTTACAGTGTGGGTGCCTGTGTAGCTGCACAGGCAGAAAGACAGAAACAAGGGATATTCTTCCAGCACTTGATCTCGTACAAGGAGGGCAGGTTTGGGTGGGACACTAAGAGGAAACTTTCCTGTGAGGGTGGGCAGGCCCTGGCACAGGCTGCCCAGAGAAGCTGTGGCTGCCCCTGGATCCCTGGAAGTGTCCAAGGCCACGTCAGACAGGGTTTGGAGCAACCTGAGATAGTGGAAGGTATCCCGTTTAGAATGAGGTAGGCTGTAATATCTCTTCCAGCACAAACTAGTCTGTGATCCTATGAGTAATTTTTTTCCCACAAGTTTTGTTCTTAGACCAACTGCTAAGTCTGTATCTCACTGAACTTAATTTTCTGCTTAATGTGGTAAAATGTAAATGTCTTGGTTTGCCACCATGTTTATAGGTAAGTGCCTAATACAAAAGACTTTTAAAAGACAATTTGCATGTTTCAAATCACAGTGAAGTGTCTAATCTGTGTTTTCAGCTCACTGTGGTTTCATAGTTGTGTTGGCAACTGGCTCGAGATCCTCATAGCAGGAAATGTGCCCTGTCCCTCCCCAGGCACGCAGACCTGCCGCTTCATTATGCACGATTTAATTGCTCCTTGATTAGATAACTGTCTCTCCAGGCGTATCAGCGGCACTCCCTGTCCGAGTAGTTTTATTTCCTGTAGGAGTGCAGTGTGTGTAACTGCTCTTGGCTTTCTTAGAATGAGTGAGAACTACAAACCACGGCTTCTGTGTGCCCCTGCCCTCGCTGGGCAGCTCTGCCAGCAGATGGCATTCCGAGCACACTGCTCCCAGTAGGGACCAGTGAGAGTCACAATGCCATGCACTCCACCTGCCTTGATTTGGAAGGCACAGCTATTTCAGTGACTGAGTGCATTAAATTATTTTCTTAGCCTTACACTGTGGGATTTTTGCAGTTGAGCAACTTCTCAATTTAGCTGGATAGTTTTAACATTCTTCTTTCTTTTTCTCTGCTGTGGCTGATACTGGTACTTCTGCAAAGTGCAGCGGAGGAATCGGTACCAAGGGAAGGGATGACCCAGTGCAGCACCACAGGAGCAGCTACTTGGCATTGTACATTGGTACTAGACATTGCTGGGTCACAAATTAAACCTCAGCTGGTGGTCTGAAAGCTCCTGTGTGATATAATATAAAAGAAAGAGGACCTTTTCACCCCCACACATTTGATTAGCTCTAGGGAAAAGGGGTTTTGTCTCAATAAATTAAGCCAGAACCTATTTCCCAATCAAGTAAAATAGGTGCCTTAGAAGAGCTTCATTCCATCTTGGTCTTCCAGCTGAAGAGAGTCTTTTGTTGTGTGTTTTTTAAGGTTTTTCCGACTCTTCCAGCATCTTTTTCTGCTGGAATGTTGTTGGGACTGCTTTTATTTGCTTCCCAATTCTAGTCTGAGCTGGTCTTTTCTACAAAACATCCTAACACATAAAGAGAGATCATGACACTATTTGGTAGTGGATTTGCCTCTGGTTAGGAGATTGCACCTGTTTATTTCTGACTTTATTCTGTGAAAATAAAAAGGCTAAACCTTGGCACCTCTGTCCTTATCTTGTGCCAAATGCAGTGTTGCAATATGTTCAGTGCTTTTTTTCCCCTTTGTGGTTGACACCCACTGCTGTTTGTAATTTCAGCAGCCCTGGCACAGCGAGGGTTGATGGCCTTGCAGAAAACAGCATGAGAGAACAAAGTCAAGGGACAATATGAATTATCTTAATTGCCATGGTAATTAACTATGCAACAATATTACTTATGCTACAGGAGAAGTCAAAATGTAAACAAACAATTGTACAACTTTTTTCCACAGAATTTTGTGCAATTCAGGGTGTTCTCTAAGTCATGCCCTCCCTACACACAGATAAAACTTGTTTCTTCTGTAGTTACAGCACGTTGTCCTGACTCAGCGTTTGTGAAAGCAGTTACAGCTCACTGCAGGCAGATGCAGGAGGTTCCCTTTTGTAGCTGTTAGGGAATTAGTGAAAAACTTTCGGTCTTTGCGGCTCCAGCACCGGAAGGACACAGACCTGTTGGAACAAGTCCAGAGGAGGCCACCAAGATACTCAGAGGGATGGAGCAGCTTTCCTGTGAGAAAAGGCTGAAAGAATTGGGATTGTTCAGCCTGGAGAAGAAAATCTTTGGGGTGACCTAACTATGACCTTCCAGTATCTGAAGGCAGCCCACAAGAAAGATGAAAAGAGACTATTTACAAAAGCCTGGTGTGACAGGACCAGGGATAATGGCATCACACTGACAGAAAGAAAGTGTAGATTGGATATGAGGAAAAATTTTTGGGTTTGAGGATGATGAGGCCCTGGCACAGTTTGCCCAGAGAATCTGTGGCTGCCCTATACTTGGGAAGATTCAAGACCAGGTTTGACAGAGCTTGGAGCAGCCTGGTCCTGTAGAAGGTGTCCCTCCTCATGGCAGGGCATGATAGAACGAGATGGGCTTTAAGGTCCTTGTGCATTTGCTGCGTTGTGACTGTGACCTCCTGCGCTCTGGCAATGCAGGGGCTGTGTGGGGATCATGGTGTGGGCTCTTCAGTGTCATCACTGCTCTGGGCAGCACTCTGTTCCTTCACACCAGCTCCTAAAGGGAAAGATGTAGGGATTTTTTTAGAGATAGGAGTAACAGCTAAACTCAGATCTGTATTTGCTCTCCTGAAAATGAAGGAGTATTGTTTTATAAGAATGTATCCCAGACCAAGCTCCCAAGAAGCTGGTGCAAACAGCCATGTGAAACTGAGACCTTCCATAGCCCTGGAAAATCCATGGCATTACACTGGAAAATTAAAGCTACTTTTCCCACTTCAGCTGTTGTGCTGTTCTGTGATTGTTGACAAACTCATTGAACCACAGGATGTGGATAATTTGGAGTTTAACATCAGAAATTATGTCCAGCTTATAACCTCTCTTCTCACCTCATTCCTCCTCGACACTGCATCTCTTTGTGTCCATCTCGTCCCACCCTGACAGTTGAATCATTGCATCAATGAAACTTCATTTTGCTGTGGGTTGGATTACTCTGAGTTACTCTAACAAAGTATGGACTAGATCATGGAGCCTCTGAGTTTGTTTACAGGCCGATGGTCAAATAAATAAATAGAAACAGGCCTGAATCAAATGATCAGCAACATGAAAAACAAGACGCTCCTAGAGGCAGCATGCTGAGCTACAGCCTGTTCTGGAAAAAGGTTTGTAGGCCTAGTTCAAAGCTTGGCTGTGGATTTGTACCTTGGATCAATGTTTTGTTGCAGGCCCTTCTCCAATATAAAGCAAAGAAACATAAAACAACAAATATCTAGTGAAATCCAAACACAATCTGCTCTATGTTATGCTACAAAAATGAATGAACTCTGCCTCCCACCCACTCCCACTGTGACTTGCTGTGAATAAGCACCATTCAAAGGAAATCACTGCAAGAAGTTTTGCCTCTTTCCAGCAGGAATAACAATGGAGTAAGGAAGAACACTAAGTTTACCTCTGCTATTCCAGTTGGGCAGGTGTAGGTGAAGAGCAATGGGGTATTTAATAGACCATTGAAAGGACTCACTCTTCACACTGAACTGAAGCCCAAATATTCAATTACAAAGCTTTTTAAATGTTTCTTTTCTAGTAAGTTAGGAAAAGCGCTTTTGTCAATGAATTTCCTATATCTCATCTCACTATTTCTTCAGAGAAGTATTTCTCATCTGAGGATCTCAGACCATCTGAGGCAGTATGGTGGTTGCATCACAGATTTTGAGGGATAGAAGAATATCTAGGGAAATCAGGCACATAGGGTAAATCCATCCATCTCTTATTTATAGATCTTCAAGCCACTGGGTTACAGGTCACTGCTGTACCTTTTGGATTTCAGGGAAATCTTTGCAGAGTGATTCTTCCTAGACAGACTGGATTGAACTGCTGAGAATGGGTGTTGCTCCAAATGGGGGCAAATCTTGCTCTGGGCTTTTCCACTTTAAGTAGTCAAAGAGGTCAGAGAAGCTGCTGACTCCTCCCCAGCAGACAATGAAGTATTCAACTCACAAAGTCTAGGAGAAATTAGGAGCACTGGGTTTCCTGTAGTATCAAGATTTGGGGGGGTTTTACATAAGGGCTTTATGGACTGACAAATATCTTTTTGATGGTGGCTGTAGGAGATCTCAAAGGAGATCAAAGGTGTGTTAGAAACAGCCAGTTATTGAGAGGTAATACTCAGCTGCAGTTTTATATTTTCAGGAAGCCCTTTCTTAAAACTCCTGCTGCTCCAAGCTGTACCTGTCACTGCTGCTGTCTGGCCAAGGAAATGGGACAAAACTGCACACGCAGGAAGGGCTTGAAGGAATTTCAGTATAAAAGTTGAGGGGAAAGCTTGAGGGAAAGGATAATGAAGGAGGACTGTTCAGACAGGCTATTATATACAAATGAAATCTGTTTTTTTCATCTTCAAACACAAAAAGGCAATCTATATAGTTGAAGATTAGTATGTTTTAAATGGACAAAAAATATTACAGTGTAGAATTCACTGCTCTGTATTTGCTTAGAAAAGGACTTATCAGTCGAGCACTGCTCTGCATTAGAGGTAAGAACCTGTTGCTCCTTGAGCTGAGTTGTCTGTTTCAGCCATCTCTAATTACTCCCTGACCAATAATGAGCACATGGCTGCAGAACACGTTTCTTTCTTGCTTGCTTATTTATTAAAAAATAAAAAAAAGCACAAGAAGAGAGGCTGCTACGTGTGTTGGACTCTACAATTGTTAAAGTTTCCAAGAGGTCACAAGGGTCCCAGATAACATTAGCAGCTAAGTGCTATGTTGTCCTGTTGTGTTATCAACAGGAAACATCTTTACCAGCACAGGAACTACAGCTTTGTAATTGGCCTGGTGCAAGAACATGGCAGTATTTTCTCATCCTATCAGGACTCGGATATTTTGGGAACTGGTATATAAAGCTCGCAGCACACAGTGTCTCTTGGACATTAGGAACAGGTTCATGTCAGAAATCAGTGTGCTTTGCTATTTTAGTAGTTGCTATAGCTGCAGCATGAATTTTCTTGCCCTGTGTGGTTCAGGATGGTATTTCATTACAGTCCATATGTATATTTTTATTTTTTGAGTGCAGATGGACATGTTTAAAGGAATTAATACAGTGATATAACCCTTGAAAAGAAACCTTTAGCATATAAACAACAAATCCATAAATCATATCAATGCAGGCCATGTTTAGCTTTCATTAAATACTCATAGACTTCTATGGTGCAAGATTGAGTTCTATCCAAGCAAATTTCAGATTCACTAGATGATAAAATGTTATATTTGGGCTCTGAAATGAACAGTGTTCTGCATGATCCATGTGTTGAACAGAAACAGCCCTTCTGCCTCTCACAGTTAATGGCAAAGAAGTGCAGTAACATCTACAACTAGTGTTAGATCAGAGCAAATAGTATTTCAATGGAGCTGTAAAGAGCTCTGTTGGAAGGGGTCCAAAATTGCAATTAATATTCTGCAAGGAATTACACCACTCGCTGATTATGGCAAGCCTCACTTGGCCCATTTGATAAAGCTGAAGTGGGTTTTTCCACAGCTGTCATCACTGTTTTCATCCAAAGTAATTGTGACTACCAAGAAGGAAAAACTACAACACCAAACCCACAGCATGAGGATTGCCCAAACTTTTCCTAAAAAGTGCATAATGAGAAATTCTAACAACTTGAGAGTCATTTTGATCCTTCAGAATAATCAGTGCTATACAACCCTTAATGCACTATTTTGTGTTGCTCTTCTTTTCTAACTTCCACTCTTATTACAATTTTTCTTAAATCTCTTGACATCAGAAATCAAAGATATCTTTTATATAGCAAAATTATTGGTAAATATGGACAATAGGATAATTTTGTTACCAATAAAACTGGCTTCTATAATGAGAAAAGCCAGGATTTTCTTTCCATTTTATTCTAAATAGTACACACTAAAAAAATCAACCTGAACTAGAAGTTTGCAGGCCCATTTGAGCACTTAGCTTGTCACAGAAGCTTCATCTGGCCCTCACTGATGCCTGTCTCAAAAAATCCTGACATCTCCAAGCAAAGCCAGACCCACGAGCTGCAGTACTTGAAGACTCACAATTGCAGTGCAAAATTATGTCCCCAAACTTATCTCCCATGTATTGTGTCAAATACCCAAAATATCACGGGCTGATGATGACAGGCATTATTTTGGAGGGGTGACACAGTCATAGATGGGGCACTAAGAGTTTTATTTCCTCCCTCTTGCTCACTCTTGAAACATGCTGGTGGAGGTGGTGGGAAGGAGGGAACATTTTGTTCTTCCTGACTGAAGTGTTGGAGCACCCAAACCCTCTGAGGCAGCAGCACTGAAGCAGCTTTCTCTTTTCCAAGCAATATTTTGTGACAGTAAAGCCAGAGGGATTCAGACTAATGATACTATCTTTTTTTTCTAGCAAATATAAGATTTTTTTTTATAGGGGTGAAAACGTGAATTCAGCAGAGAAAAGAAACAGCAGCTGGAAGCTGGAAGTTAAAGCTAAATCAAGGTAGAAGAGTTTGCTTCCAGGAGAGCATGTGTTTGTGTGCAAGAATTTACTGATAGAATTGATGTAGGGGAGAGCTCAGAGTCCTGTGTGAAGATGGGGAGGAACCTCCACCAAAAAACAGACCTCTTCCAAAAATTGCAGCCCCAGAGCTGCTGCCACAGGTCCTGTCCTTAGGTGTGGACTCTGCAAGTGAAGCTCCCAAGAACCATGGGAGCTCCTCAGCTCCAAACATCATTGTAATCCTTCCTAGAGGCTTTTTCCCCTGCTGATCTCATCAAAGCTCTTGCCCTCACAACACCACCACCTCCACCCGCAGTTCAAGTTTCCTGTAGGTGCTGCGGGACGTCCCCAGCTGCGACTCCCCACACGCTGAGTCAAGGCACAGCACAGCGCAGAGGGAGGCTGGGCTGGGTGCAGGATTATTTCTGCTCTCGGAGAACCTCTCACCCACGTTTCCTGCATGAATCCTGGGTGAGAGTGCTGGTTGTGCGAGGGCCAGGGAAAGCCAGCGGTGTGGGAAAGTACAGCGGCACATGGTGTGTCCCATTCTGCCTTGCTGGACTGCTGGTACCAAAAACCTTCTGCTCTCTGCCCTCCATCCACACCCACAGCTGTGAATGATGCCTCATTTTTTGACTGGGCGCCGGGTATTTTCCCCTTTTCCCTCCAGCCCTTTGGTTCCCCTGTCCTTTGGCATATGGGTGAGCAGCTGCTATCTTGGTGCTTGTGTGGAGGATCTCACATCTCCCGGCTACTGACCATCTCCTGTCCCCTATAGCCACAGAGTGAGAGAGGAAATAAATGTTACAGCTGCTTTTCTCTGCATCCACAGAGCAGCTCTGAAGGGAGGCTCTCAGCCTGCTGTTTTGTGGCCCAACATTTAATGGTGCCCCATGTCAGATCCCATCTTCAACAGCCTTTGGTTCAGAGCCATTGGACAGCTCCATCAGCAGAGGAAAGGTTTAAACACCACATTGCGGGTTCAGGACCATCTCAGGGCACAGGCGGAATTAGCAGGTCAGTCATAATGAATCACAATTGTCAGTCACAATGAATCTCCTCTAAGTTCCTGTTCCTGGCAGTGTCCAGGCAGTCCAGACAGCAGGCCACTCTCCTAGGCCCATGTCCTATAAAGCCCATTCCTTATAAAGCAGAGCTTAAAGGACTTGGGTGGGATACACGTGTTGGAGCTTGAGGAATGGGCCACAACTGAGCCATGCCAAGCAAAGATTCATGCCTTGGTGGCACCTGGCAAAAGGGGCTGCTGGTCACTGGAGGTACCAGTGAGGTATCAGAGCTGGTGCTGAAGGAAGTGCGAGTTCAGCTGCACTTGGCTCATGAGGAGGGTGAAGCATCCTCCCCAGAGCGAGCAAACCAAGCCTTGTGCAGGGCTTGGAGAGGCTGCAGAGCGCGGTGCATGTAGCACCCTCAGGGTGCTGAGGTGGCTGGGGCTGTGACTTTTTGTTTCTCTGGGGTTTTTGGGTGGGTCCACCACTGCTTTTATCTTGGTCTGTAACAGGGGAAGGACAGTTGTAGCTAATTCCCACGGGCCAGAAAGAGCAACAGTGAAATAAACTGGAAAACTTCCTCAGAGAAAGGCAGAGAATTAGCGCTACCAGCGTGGCTGAAAGTGAAAGGACTAAAGGAGCCTTTGGCCCACATGGGGAGGGAACCATCTTCTTGTTTTTCTGATACTCTTGAAAAGAAAGAAACAGCTGCTTTTCATTTTCCGTGTAAAACAGCACCCGTCAGTGCCACAATGCTGCATGAAGCTGGGCTGAACCCTTGTCTCAGGGGTATTGGGGGCACCACTCTGCAAGAGCAGGCACAGGGGCTAGGGCACAGTGGTGGGAAAATGGCCTGAATTTTAGATTTTATTAAAAATACCCCCACCATATATTCAGCTTGTTTTGAGGCTATTGCCTTTTTAGCCATTGTTATGGGAAAATGGCCTGAAGTTTAGATTTTATTTTAAAAAACCCCACTATATATTCAGCTTGTTTTCAGAAAGCAATTGGGCACATAATAATTCCCATCCCACACTGAAGCATTGAACCTCTGCACTAACAAAGAGCAATCCCTGAGCACGGTGCAAAGGATAAATTAACTTTTTCTATTGTTCCATTGAAAAATAAACTCTTACAGTCTTCTGTAAAAATATCTTTGGGCAAAACAGATTATTTTGACTTTGGACAACATCATTCACGAAACGCTACACCACAAGTTTGGTCTGAAGGAAACCACACATGATTTGACTCTTTTTATCTCAAATCGGTGGCGGGGAGCTCAGTGCGGTTACAGCGATCCTCATTTCTCAGAAGAGACGATCATATTTAATCATTGTGTCAGTTGGCACAAACACCATGTTTGTAGTGAAATGCTAAAAAACAGCACATTTATCTTTCCCTTGATCAAGATTTGTATGATATAAGCTCTTAACTTTAAAACTCATCAGTAATGAAACATTTGAAGTGCTCAGCTACCCAACTTGTTTACTGTAGCTTATTTTAAAGAATGGTCTGATCTCTCCTGCCTATTATAACAAATACAGCATCAGTAATCTCCACCCAAGGGCATTCATTCCTTGGCAGGCTTCACTTTGGCTCTAAGATATTATTTCTGGACTTTTTTGAGGGAATGACAACTACTAACTTGCTTCACTGAGCAGCACATTTCAGAATCCAGAGTGCCTATAGGGGTTGCCTCACAGCATGTCCTTACCAGCTGCATCGGTGCAGGGGCCAAGAGTAATTTGGAGAGGGAGAGAGAATTGGAAGACAACTGTGATTCCCCATCTGACCCACAGCAGAGGGGCTAGAGAATTTCTCCCGCGTTTTCTGCAGCGAATCCATCACATCTGCTGGGAGTGCTGCAGCTCTCAGTGACACACGGCTGCTTTTGGCCATCTTACATCACCACTGTTCCCAGTACTGACCTGCCCTGGGTCGTGTTATCTTATTGGCACCCTGGTGCTGTGGTATCAAGAAGTCCCAAGCACACAAAAACTTCCCCTGCACCATGGAGCAAACAAGCACCAAAGAGAAAATCAGTCTTTGCCTAAAAAGCTCACTTGTAATTCACATTTAAATCTACCTGGATTTGTCGCTCTGCTGCAGGCCAGGGGTCCACTCCCCACCTTCCACACCACTATCAGTGAGAGCACAGGCTGAGAGCTCAAGGAGACAGGCAATGCCACTGGTGAGATGCAATGAGTTTTGTCTGTGCTCAGGCTGAAGTTTCAACGATGACAGTAAGTTTGAAAAATTGCCTTTCTGCCAAAAAAGCTGTTTGAGCTCTCAGAAAACCAACAGGAGGAGAAGACAACTACAAGTCTCACTGCTTGGCATGCAGAGCTGTCCTGTCCTTCTCCAGAAGCATCTTCCCTGGCCACAGCAGCACCCTCCAAACCAGCTCCAAAGGGAAAAAGGAGCATTGCTAATAGTCACTGTAATTTACCATTGTCAGTTCAAGCCCTACATCAGTTGCTGCTCAGCAGCTCAGGGTTGTAGAACCATTGCTTTCGTAGAGGGTTGAGTTTCAGTGGTTTCCAACGACTTGTTCGGTTAACGTGAAATTGTGGAGGAGTTGAAAACTCAGCTGTGCTCTAGGCCAAACAGACAAACGAAAAGGCTGCACCTTGCACTGGCCAAACAGACAAATGAAAAGGCAGTACAAGGCCTGCACCTTGTCCCTGCAGCAACTCGCCACACACCCAAAGCCACTAGTTTCCCTCCTGCCACCAAAACCCAATGTCAGTGACACCTGGCAGGTGTGTACTCATGTTCTGCAGGATCACCCATTTGCAGAAGCTTCTGGAATGAAAAATAGAGCTGGTTCTCTGCTGCCACAAACCCGTTTACTCAGGAAGTGCTGCCACACAGCCAGGGGCAGTGACAAGATGGAAAAAGCCCAGTGTTGGCATCACATCCTATCACAACAACCCTTCCCACAGCACAGCTGAGCCAACACACCATTGAAGGGATGATGTTTTAAGCAAAAACCCCACAAACACAAACTCCCAGATGAGGTCATGCTAAGACAGTTTATGAAATTTGTATCCATGGGGTAGTTACATGAATCTTGTACTTTTTTCTTCCACCTTTTTCATGCTGCAGCTTTGGTCAGGTTGTCTGGGGAGGTTTAACTGGGGCATGCTTGTTTTGTGCCATTTGATGCTGAGCTAGCGATGATTTCTGATGTATCTATATGTATGTGACATGGATTTATTATATAGCAAGGGCTTTTTTCCCTAAAAAATATATGGAAAGAATTTTTAAAACCTGCATTATGGATAAATAGCTTCTTTTTGCACAGGTGACACTGGCCCTTCTCCTCTTGTAGCCTTTCTTCACTGCCCCTTTCAGACAAAATCTTTGGATTTTATATATGTGTGTGTCTACATGTAAATATAGCTTATACAGAGATGGCTTATATCTTCTAAGTAAATAAGTAAATATATTAATCAGAATGCAATGACTTTGCTTGCTTTAAGTGAAGCAAAAAATTAGTTATGCTGCTATAAATTTCTATCAGACAGGAAACTAGATCTTTGCTAATATTAATTAATTCAGCACCTCATACTATCCATGACATTACAGAAAAACAGGGACACACATTTCACCATGGCCCTGGCATTTTATTGTAATCAGGAAGATTTTCTCTCAGCATGTCTCTGAAGGGAATTGAGTGTCCCATCAGCATAAAGAGAGAGCTAATGCTCATATAGCTGACTTGCTACTCTGCTACGGCATCGATTGAACCCAGCTACAAATCCTAAAGACAAAGGCTCACATCCTGAAGCATTAAAAATCCTTTATTTTTGTTGTCATCCTATCCTGAACTATTCTGGGTGCCTCAGGAAGGGTAAAGTTCTTTGGACATGCCCATTTAGGCTGGACTGGTAAAGAAGCATCTACAAAGATAAGTCTGGGAATATAGAGAAAGGGCAGCTCAAGCAAATATTGGTTTAAAAAAAAAAAAGAAACTAGGGGGAAAAAAATTTAAAGGAAGAAGAAAAGGAGAACTAAAAGTAAACTCAGCAGGATGGAGTTGGTCATACACATATCTCTGCAGGTAAAATCTTTTCTTTCGGCTTCAAAGCTACTCATGTCCTTTACTACAGAGCATGTGGCTGTCCACAGCCCCTTGAGGTTTTCTGATCAACTCTTAGGCTGCTGGAGGTAAGAGCTGGGATTTCTATCAAGGAGCCATGGAGAAAACTGACAGTGCAGAGACCTGCAAACCAACCTGGGTGAATACAATTACAGCCTTGAGATGCAAGTAAGGCAACAGCAAAGGCAAATCACTACAGCCTTTGAAATGCCAGTTTACAGCGTGATCAGGGTAAAACAGCACTTTGCTAACTTCTTGTTTAGGAAAAAAAGAAGCAGAACACTTCCTTTAGTGACACATTAGCTGACAGTGGTGCTTTTATGATTCTTTCCTAGTCACCGATGAATCACTGGATGGAAGTGCAGGGACAGACTGTACTTAGCAAAGGGCTGTAATCCAGTGGTTCAGTGTCACCCAAAACAAGGCGCTTCTCTTGCTCCTGCTCTCTCTCATGTCATTGTCATCAGCAGCTCTTCCTGCACAAGCTCTTGATCAGCCCAAGATCTCATCTGATAACCCTGAGGTCTGTGTGTCACAAGCAGCTCCACCCCAGACCAGACTCTCGCTGCCACCACAGCTCCTGCTTCCCACCACCTCAAGCCAAGGAGCCTCCAGAGTTTACCAGGCATTTTTTCCCTTGTATTCCCTTCTAGTGCAGTTCGTGTGCTTGGACATTTCCCTTCACAGACATCCATTCTTTCCAAGCTCCTTACATTTTACATTATGCATCCTTGGTTTCAATCCTTTGCATCAGAAAATAGGGTTTTTTGAAGCTTAGTTGTGAGGGTTCAGTGCATCTGCCAGAGTTCCTGGCACAGCCATCATCCTGCAGGAGCAATTACTTTCCAGTGAGTCTCTAAAATGGCTTATTTACTTCCACTTGTAGGCCAAAAATACTTTAAAATCAGGACAGTTTTTTCCAGTTACACAATCACCCGAAATATCTTGAATACATAGACTTCCACTGTGGTTCAATGGACAAGCTGAAAATAGCCAAAACAGTTTGTAAAGCATGTTAAAAGTGTTCTCTCCCAGAATTCAGGCTTTAGAAGTGTAGCTCTATAGTCCAAGTCAACCAATGTCATGAAGCAAAATCAATTCCCCTGATTTTATAACAACACAGGGTAAAAGAGATGACAAAGGAGAGGGCAGCCGTCTGTGGTGCTCTTCAGCAGCATCCTGGGCAGAATTATTGCAACCAACCACTTCTAGAATGCCCTTTCATGTCTATTCATGTCAGGTTTATTTATTGCTCTTGGTAAAACAAAACCAGAGTTGATGTCTGACCAGCCATGAGATTTAGGATATTTTTCCATTAGAGCTTTTTAGTTAATTATAGTGAGTTTAGAACCTCAGTGTGGGGGATCTGCTGCTCCTACCATTTTCATTTATCAAAAGCATTGATAAAACCTGTTTTGGACTACACGAGTTTAAGAATCAGAACCTCTCCCTGCCTTGAAGGTACAGCTAACAAAGTGTACAGTGATCTTGTGAAGAACTCCAGAAAATCTTCTAAAGATCTCAAGACACTCTGCAAATTGAGGCTCCATTTGTTTTCTTTACTCATGCATATTTTAAACTCCCTTTTAAGTTTCAATGGTTTGCATGAGTGTAATTCAGAACAGACTGGGGCCTTACATATTTTGCATACCAACAAGTTATGTGAGTCCAATTTCTGAAAAAAAATATTGTATGAGCATTTTGATGCAGTTGTGGAGTAACTCACTGGAAAAAATAATAATACAACAAATCCCAGAGGATTTACTTTGTAATTTTAAATGGATGTTCACAAATGTAAGCAAGCTTCATGTCCATCAACAATGTCCAGAAAGGAATCACCCTTTCTCCAAACCTACTGAAGAACCACAGTCTTAATTTGTAGGTTTAAGTTACTGGCACCTTTATACATACATATATACATATATATATATGAAAATGTAATCTAGACTTTAAATTATATTGAAAAAGTAGAAATAGCATGATAAACCTTCAAAGCTGAAATAAAAAAGAACCTGTGTTTTAACTTAGTTTTGAGTATTTATACAGCCGGCACCATTTAGTCCGGCATGTTTGAATGAGTGCAAGTCTGTGGTTGCAGTTGTGTATAAAAATACTGCAGCCTGCTCCTGCTTTAGGAACTAAACTTCAGTTCCCAATAGCTCCCTCTGTAATTCTCTTTCCAAATAAAAGGACAAACTATTCCTGGCTCGTAACGGTGTATTTCTGTGGCTTCTTGAACTATAATGAAGGCAGTCTGGAATGTTAAAAATTACATGCTCAATGCCAGTTCTGAACCCATGGTAATTTAGGCTTTAAATGTTTTGAAGTTTACATTTTGAGTCTGTTATTGTACAACTTCTTAATTAAAATGTTGCTGCAGTCCAGATCACTAATGCTTCTTGCTCAAAGATCCATTAACGTCTATCTTAAAACCACTATGTAGGGAACTTGATAATTTTGGTATCGAGGGCTAAGCCATCTGCTTGGAAAATTATTCGGTTTTTATTTGGCTCCTTCTAATTGTAGAAATTCAAAGACATCTTTGATATCCACTGGAGTCCAACAATGGAAGCATCAGTTCTTTTTCTGCAGATGCTTCAGATCTGCCTCTGTTGCAGGCTTAGTCGTGATGCAGTTCAAGAAATAATCTGCCAAGCTTGTCACCAAGGAATCAGGTTTGGAGTTTCCTGCAGAGACAGTATGTACCACCGATGCACATTATCATGTCTATGTTTTCCCACCGGAATGCGACTAAACAAATCAGAAAAATGTGACAGGCTTGCATCTAGATGTCCTCTTAACCCATTAACAGCTATTCTTAGGATTAATAACTCCATGGACTCTTCTTGTTATCATCTGTAGCAGAGACGTTGTAGATATTTATGCTTGAAATATGCCTTCACATTTATATCCTGTGTACAATAAAGTGAGACTTACGCCTGACTTTCATTCTCAAGTTTAAATTCTTCTCACACCCTGTGAGCATCAGTGAGACATACAAAACACTCTTGCCAGCAGCCTCAGTAATTGCCTACTAGTCACTGTAGGACAGACTCACCAAGGACTTTCAAAGCTCACTTACTCTCCTTCAAATATAACTGAAATTTATAGCTAGCAGCTTCTAAAATAACTCACATCACTACCACCTCCAAAAACAGCTCTGGAACCATGTGGCCTTGTGGTTATGGCTCTGGGGTTGTGGTGGTGAAGTCAGAGATTCAAATCCAGTTGTAGGGAGATAAAAAGCTTCAAAGAAAGTGAAACTGGTTTTGCCTTGATTAGGTGGAAATAATATCTCATTTTGCTTACACCTGAAAACCTAAATTCGTAGCCAAAAATCAGGTACAATGCAGAATTCCATGTCACAGCAAGAGATGCACTGGATGTGAAAGCATGTGCTTGCTATGAAGACAGCTCCTGCCAAATGTCGTGTCAGAGGGGGGTTGCTTCTCTTAGTACATAATATCGAGGTGTGGGATGATAAAAGTCAAGGTCTGAAGCCTTCACAGGCAGCACAGACAGAGACTAGTAAGGCCCACTCTATTTTCAATGTACCTTCTGACTGAGGGGCTGTTTCAGATAGGAAAGGGTTTTGTTTCCTTACTACCTTAGAGCTGCCCAGAGCTCTCTCTCTAAACATTTAGGGAACATTTGTAGTTGTGCAAGAATCCCATGGATGCTACACTGGAAATTGTTATTATTGTACAATGATTAGTAATGCAAATACAATAATAGCTCTATGATTTTATATTGTACAGGAATTGCAATTAGAAGGAGCCAAATAAAAAACAGACAGCTTTATAAGCAGATGATTTTAGCCTTCAATACCAAAATTATCTAAATCTGAACTAAATGTAAATACATTTCTCAGTTATTTGGCACGTCTGGAAAGCTCTGAGTCCCCCCTCAATATGCAGAATTTTCACAAAGGCACTGCTGTCCTGCTGAATCATTCCTATAGCCAGTCAATACATTTTGGGGGCCAGACAGAGAAATTCTTGAGGGAATTTCCTTCAAAGCTGGGCCAGCTCCTACATTGGCTTTAGGGACCTCCCTACCTGACCAAAAGAAAACCCACCCCAAGCCCTACTGGAACTCCAGCCTTTTGGTGGAGGTCATAGAAGGGTCATCCTGCAGCTTCTCCCAGAAACCACTGAGTGCAAACAAACAACAATTGTGAATGACAGTTTAACTAATTGTCCTTGTTGGTATTACTATCCCAAGATGGGCTGTGACGCAGAGAGTCAATCTGCACAAAGCCAGTTTTTCATTATAGTGAGCTCCAAATAGCATCAAAACAATTCATTTTCAGACCTCTGGGCTGTGCATAATAAACGCAGCCCAACCACCTTGATTCTTTTTTGAGAAGGTTTCACCCTAATCCTTCAGTTCATGAAGCATTTTTGCACTACTGGCTTCCTGCCTGAAAAGAAATGTGAATCTGCTATTCCATACCACTTTTTCCATAAACTACAAGGGCAAATACTGGGAGCTATGACTGGAACCATTTTACGTTTTTAAAATAAGGACCACTTGCCAAAATGATATGTGGGATTTAAAAGCCTCACTTGCCAAGATCCATTCAAAAGAGAGCAGCCTTGGCACAGCCAAAACCCCGCTGTTGGGTATGATGTGAGGCAAAAGTCCCAAAAAAGGAACAACTGAACTGCACAATGAGTTACTAAAAGCTAAAAAATGTGGAATTCAATTATTTCACATGTAGAAATTGTGTACACTTCTCTTTCTCAACTGCACAAGTTAGCCACATCTGTGTGAAATGTAGATTAATCAGGGAGTAAAGTGATTTCAATCAGAATAAGGGTCATGGTAGAGATGGTGGCTGAGAGATGATGGTAGTTACTTGTTGAAGATCATGTTTGATACGCTCAGCTCCCTGTTCAGCGTTTCCTTGTCTCTGGTATAGCAAAGCACAGCTGTTTGAACAGCGTAACTGAGACAATTCCTCATGACAGAGGTGATCTTTCCCACTGGAGATGCTCTGACACGACAGCCAAGCTCCAAAGGAAAGGTAGAGGGCAAAAATGCTGTCATACAAACCCCACAGAGATGGCCAACCTCAAAAACAGAGTAATAGGCATAATCTAGTAGTTCAGGACACAACTAAGGGACTGAAGGTAATCCTTTACGGAAAAATAGAAGAGAATTCCTTGGGTTTGTAGAGCTGTGATAGTATCAGCTACAGTTGCCTTTAGCTGGGTAAGAGCTGAACTTATCATGCCAGGGAGGGATGAATTCTCCATCACTTTCTCCTGCAAGTACAGAGCCTTACCATCTCTGAGCCTACACTCAAGCTGGGGATGATTAAAACTGGGAGAAGATAATAAAAACACCTCACTGCCCAGGAAATGGGCAAGCTGGGGAAATTCTCCTGCTCCAGTCTGGGAAAACCTCCACTTGCTGCCATCAACCACTCTGAGACAAACACTGGGACTACAAAGGGCATGGAAAAGTTATTGATGGTTTCTGTTTGTGTCCAGGGCAATAAATAACCTTTAAGGTGATGCTGATGCAGGAAAGGATGTGAAATACTAGAAATACTCCTAGAAAATCAGTAAATGCCACCAGTCTAATAATCTGGATTTATCATCTATAATTTTTACTCACAATTCAAGAAATCACCTTAACATTAAGATTTCTTAAAATGTAAGATCATGTCCACTTGGATATTTGAAAGCAATTTTGGAAGTAGGAGGCCCTTTGGAATTGAAGGGAAAACCCTGCAAGAAAAAATTCAATATAATTTATTTTACATGTAAAACGCATGTGTGAAGTCGGAGGTAAAGTGCAGTTGACCTCTCCTGTTGTCTCTCAAAAAATCAAAACTCAGTTGTGCCTGTTATAACTATTATTTAATAATTGGGGAATGGCATGGCAGCATTTAGACTCATGCTCAGTGTTAGACAGAGGTCTTTCAGTGAAGAACTCACAACAGCCATTTTGTCCTGGTTTCCAGGAAGAAAAGATTGCTCCTGGAGCCTAAGAAAACTGTCACAAAATTTTCGAAGGAAAAAAGAAAACATAAAAATCCAAACAAACAAAGAAAACATTTCACTAGAACCCATCTTTGGAAAAATATAAAAATATTTTTCCAACCAAAGAAATAACTATAAATAATGTTTGAACTATTAAAAGAGAGAATGCAGAAAAAGGGTATTTACATAGGAGTGTTTTCTGCTGTTTCAGTCTAATTTGTCACTGATGTAGGAGCCTCATATGTTAGCTGGAGGAAATCCAGAGTTTTCAAAGGTTTTCTGTCAGGGCTTGAAAAGTTGCCAGTTTTTTTACTGGAGCCGAGCAGTCTCAGGCCTGTTGTTCTCAAAGATTTTGTGAGCCAGGACTGAATGTTAGCAGGAAACAGAGCCAAGTGGGCTTCCTGAGCGTCTGAGAGAGGAAGCACTGTAATAAGCATGGAGGCTGTGGTTAAAAATAACTCTGGTATATAAAGGCTGCTCAGGATCCCCTCTCGCTCACACTCGCCGCTGCCTCTTGGCTGCTGCTTCCCGCTGATTCCATGGGAATGAGATGCTTTGCCATCCCCTCGGAGCAGGTGGTTTTTAAGCAGAAGAAGACAGAAAACAGTCCGCAGAGAAGCTGAGCACAAGGCAGCTCTTACTGAGTTTCCAGCTAGCAGGATCCAGGCTTTATTTCAAGAGCATCGTCAGGCTGAGTCGAGCCACAGCCACGGAGCATTTCGGTGTCTAACTTTAGGTTGAAGTAAAAGTTATGTCAAGAAAAACAACTCAGTTTTCTGTGATATGAAACCTGAAAAGGGGAACAAGACAAATCGGAAGGTCTTGGGCAATAGGTGAAAGGGCCCCCTAAATTGTTACCGTGTGGCTTGTACCACTTCTGCTATGGAAGGTTTAGTCCCACCCTGTTCCCCCCTCGCCCAACTGGAGGAGATGCATGTGGCAACCACAGGCTGGAGCATTGGCCACCCACCATCAATCAGAGCTCTGCAGTCCCCCTGCCTTGGTTTCTCACTCTGCTTCCCCTCACCAAATTCATTTTGCGTGGGATTAGGCCCACCTCTTTTCTCTCAAAGCAGTGATTTTTCCTTGCAAATGTGGGATAAAGCCCACACTGGTTATTTGGTAAATTAAGGCACCTTTTTCCCTCCTGTAATCTGACACTAACAGCCCCATGCAGTCCCTGCTGAACACTTCTTTGTAGCTCACATTATGCTGTAATTGGCAAAACACATTCTTCCCAGGCTCGTGTTTTTATTGCAAACATTTACTTGGCACTTTATGTGGCAAATGAAAAGAGAAGTTCACAACTCATTCTACAAAGTTGCACTGAATCAGGCTGTCCCTTGAAAAAGCATTTTATTGCTCAAGAATAGCTGTAACCGTTCAAAGGGTTGCAACAGCATTGTTCTCTTCAGCTACAATTGCTATATATACTACTGCATCAAATATTAATAATTTTGATCAGTATTAACTCTGACAACTGGCATTTGATTCTGCCCTCAGCAGTAAGTGTGACATTCCTCCCAGGTATCAGCTGAACAATTTGGTGTAAAAGTTCAGGTGTGTGGCTGAAGTTTTGTTTCTGAATAGAAAGTATTTTCTATGAAACACAAAGCACTGTTCCTAAGCTCAGACACAGACAGGAATTTAAAAATATAAATATCCTAAAATGTAGGCATTAATAGCTCAAGAAAATAAAAAATTTAATTATCACAACAATGGGCACAAGTGTCTGGAAAAAAGTCTATCTCAAAATATGCCACTGAAGTTTCAAAGCTTAATCATAATTATATAAGTAAGTGTGATCATGGAAAAAAATTACATTCCATATTGAATATTTCAGTGATCTAAGTCTGCAAGGACTTGAGAGGCCAGGAAGACAAATGAAATCAGCTGCTGTATACATGCAGCGTGTCCTGCAGAAGTGCCTGTCTTCCTCTCACTGACCAATTCATACCTCTGATTCACATTTCCATGCACTCAAACAGGGAAAGTAATTCCAGGCAGCCAGCAATACCGATTAGCAGCGTCATGGTTAATTGAAATGCTTGCTCCAATATTTCCCATTACTTTACTGCGGTACATATGACTAATAAATCATACAGGTGAAGTACAAAAAAGCAGTTTTTTAGAGGAGACCTAAACTCCACATGTTCATCACATTAAATAGGTTTGCAAACCTGTAGGTTGCAAACCTACACCCTATATGAACTCCTACTTCATAATTAAGCTCCACTTATCAGACCCAACCATAACCTATTACCACATTTTACATGCCAACAAGGGAAACAACCCCAAAGCCTTCCTAATGCATAAGTAATTATCTTCTTGTGGCTGTTAAGCTTTGTACATTCTTCTCTCCCTCTCCCCCAGTTAAAAAATGTAAACTTAAAAGTGGCAAAAAACTCTGCTGAGAAGGGCACCTGCATCTGTGCTGACGCAGACTGCAACAGATCTCACAAATTAAAAAGAGAAAAAAACCAAACAGCTGATTATGGCTTTGAAGTTCCCTCAAACAGATTCTACTCCTTCACTTATTAAACCCCAAACACAGCTCTCACTTCTAAACCCAGTGAACTTGGCACATCTGACAGCACTTACTGTCTTAAGTGGACATGAGAGATAAGACATCATTTCCCTTTTCCTCCTGTCACCTCCAACCAGTTATACAAATTGTCTATTAAAAAAGCAGGCCAGAAATGACACAACCAGTATGAACACTCAAAGTGCAACACTCCTGTATTCCAGAATTAAATGAGTTTCATCTGCCTGGGCTTCTGATGTCGTAAAGCCCATTAAATATTTGTTAAACATAAGAGTAATTTTTTTGAATGAAACCACATAGGTACTTCTGCCCTATGCTCTTGTTATTCCATGCCTCAATTGTTCATTTCTTCAACAAATATTTGGTTCTGCAATATTAAGTATTTGGCAGCAATGGAAAACTACTTGTCGTGATCAGTGACTGACATTTCAGGCAGTTTTGCTAATATGATTCAACATGCTGGCCAAGTTTTGGAAACTGTGGTATCATTTCACAGTTCTGTTAAAATTTAAAAAAAAAGATTTTTCAAACGTGTTTTTACTTGACAGCTGAAAGGGACATCTGCAGTACAACATATGGGCATTCAGCACACTCATCAGTAAAAGCTGGCAGAAACACAGCTACATACCCAATCAAAGTGTTATTTAGGTTTGAAGAGTCCCCAGATCAAAAATTACAAAAAATCATTTACAGCTGAATGCTATCATTCTTCACACAGCAAATTCAAGTAGCAATACATAATTACCTCAATTATATTCACTAAATAGCTGAATTTTTGCATGATTTATTTAACTATGAACATATTTTCTTGCATATTTCTGAGAAAAATTTTATTTATATAGTTTGACTTACTTATTTAACTACAATTTAAGCTGGTTTCCCTCTGCACTGATGGGAGTCTGTCTTACTAAATCAGGCTGGAAGCATCAGAGATTGACTTTTGCTAATCTTTGGGAGCTAAGCTAATAAGGGTTTCACTAAAACCAGTTAAGATTGCCATCATAAAGAATGGAAGGGATCGAACTAATCACAGTGAAAAAGCAGAAGTGCTAAAAAATATTACTGTTCTCTCTTCGGGAAAAAGCCCGATGCTGTATTGAGATCAGACAATAATGATGTTGAAATACTTTCCATTACAGTAACTAAGGAGGATGTTAAAACAACTGCTACTCATCTCAAACAGTATTAAGTTGCCAAGTCTAGGTAATTTAGAAGTGAGTGTTTCAAAAGGACATATCCAGATGGTTAATGTTTGTTATCAATTCATTTCAGAGCAGTGGGGAAGCCCCAGGTGACTTTGAGAATGTTAATATTATGTCAATATTAGAACAGGGTAAACAGAATGACCCAGATATGCCTGTCAGTGTTACATAAACCTGGGCTGAGACAGGGAGGACTTGAGACATAAAAACAATTCTAAATAAAGATGGATGTGTTAATGATGTTTGTGATAGTGTTTTAAAATAATTACGTGCCTCAGTGCAGCCTGATTTTCACAGTAAGAAATAAACACAAGACAACATGGCGTGCACATGAAAAGTGGTCCAACCACAGGCCAATACATCTGGAAATAGAATTTTGATTTTAATCAAGCAGGTTTATTGGTTCTTGATCTTTTTTATCATTATTTACCATTCAATGTTGTTACCAATAACTTGGAAGAAAAAAGAAATTATTTCTGATAAAGGCCTAGATGACAAGGGTCACAGAAGTGCAACATAATTGGAAGAACATGTAATTGTTAAATGTTTATTTTAACTATCCAGGCAGACACAAACCTCACTCATGGCAATACAGAGAAGCTGAAGGCCACAGTTCTAGGAATGGAACACGCAAGCTGCCCTGCTTTTTGGCATGGACAAAAATAGGTTCCTACATAGGCCAACAGGGAATTATTCAGAAAAAAATGGGACAACAAAATTACTCTGCTCTCAGACATCTTGTTTCGCAGTATCTTTTCACAGCCTCTGCCTTCCATCTATGCAACCCTAAACCAGCTGGATATCTCCCAACAGTTCCAATTCCCTCTTGATGCCTCCTAGCCCTGCCACCAGCATTTCCATCAGGTCTCCCAGGGCTTTTTCCACCTTCCAATCTTCCCCCTTACTCCATGTGCTCTGCTTTCAGCATTGTCATGGAGTCAACCTTCGCCAAAAAGCCTGGGAGCCAACAGTGACTGCAGAGGGTGTACATGGTGGTGCTGGCCTAGACTGGGGAGCTGAGACCGTATCATGGAGTCACAGGATGGTTTGCATTTGAAGGGACCTTGAAGTTCATCCAGCCCCATCCCCAGCCATGGCAGGGACACTCCCCCTGTCCCACTGCTCCAGCCCCAGTGTCCAGCCTGGCCTTGGGCACTGCCAGGGATCCAGGGGCACTCCCAGCTGTGCCAGGGTCTCACCACCATCACAGAGAAAAAATTCTTCCCGATATCCCATCTCACCCTGCCCTCTGCAGTGGGAAGCCATTCCCTGTGTCCTGGCACTCCGTGACACAGAGCGGGGGAAGAGGAGGCCTTTGCCAAGCAGCTACTCAGCAGCAGACCATGACAAAGGGCACGAGTCAAATCCTTAAAGAGAAGTGACTCATACTTGTCTGTTACTCCATTTTTCCAGTGCTCAAACCTCAAGAAAGCCTTCAGAAATATACAGGTAGCTGAGAGGAGAATCACTAAGAAAAAAAGCATTAAGGAAAATATGTTTGTCTAAAAACTTAATGAGCCTCTTCAGCTCATCAAAGAGGTGGTTCACCTTCATCTGGCAGTCCCTGCATGGGAATCAGCTCCAGTCATGAAAGGTCTGGTCAAAAAGACTCCTTTCTCTAACTGATTCATGATGTTACTTTATTCAGACGAAAGACCTACAGGATTAAATCACTCTCCCCAAATGAAGATGGGTGTCTCCGACACATACCTGCGTATTTCATTTTATGTGGTTGTTTGCATCATTTTATCAACTTCCTTGACAGCAGATTCTAAAATGTGCTAACTCAGAACCTGCAGTTTAAAACAGAAAAAAAAAAAAAGTATAGTCAACAGAACTGAGACAATTTGAGACACAGGCAAGGAAATCCTCTATCTCATTTCAATATGAAAGGGTTGGTCACAGGTGTGTACTATGTATGTACTAAGAGGCGTCATTTTTGGGTCGTTCACCCTCCTATTGCTATTAGTTTACTCTAGGTACAATCAGACTTTCTGAGAAAGGAAATTTTTGTTTGTTTGAGTTCTGTAATGACTCAGAGCTGGGGCAGCCAGGTGACGCACCAACCTGTCCAGCAGCGAGCTCCTGTGGGCACAGCCCTAGCTTGGATTCTTCTACTAACATGCAAAATCTTGATTGCAATCCCTTAAAAAGTTTCCTCCTCGATCTAAAAGCAACAAGAGACAGCAGCAGCAACACCTAGGAAAATGAACTTTGCCATATAAAAAGGCTGAGTCCCTGTTTACTTTGGCTGGAAAACAAATCACACATCATTTGGCTCTCCTCTACCCACAGAAGATTAACAAATACTTTCTAATCTCACATTCCTCACATTTATACACCAGTGGCATCACTCCTGATCTATGCTGTGAGATCACTGCCAGGATCTTGTGTTTAGGTATTTAAAATAAGAGTTGTGAGCAGCAAAAAGCCAGAAAATGTCAGCACAACTGTCACAGACAGAGTGGAAGGTCATGGCAAAGTTGTTCTCAATTTGCACAGAACCACTGACTCACAAGGTAAATAAATTCTCACATTTGTCTCCCCAGGTTTAGTGCAGCTCTCAATTTTTAGCCTAACTGCTTTTCTTGAAAACAAAACAAAACTAAAGGCAGTAAATTTATTATTTTGTGTGCTAGGCTTTCATCCTCTCTGCCCACTAAACATTTCCTTCACACCAAGAAAACGCAGAGTTCGGTGAAGGAGCCATCGCAGAGCTATAAACAAAGTCTTTCCAGTGTCTACTGGAAGGCAGCATCCGATTGGAGCTTCTCAGCGAAACCTACACGTCCTCTTGTATTATCCTAGAAACAAAATATTTTGTTATAGCTGTTGCTGAAATCACAAGCACATAAACTGACACAGACATTCAGGGTGTGTTATCAAGGGAGCATTCACATTCATTCTGAATTCATCAGAGTGTATTTTCTTGGCTGACTCACAGCCCTATATATACGTATCATTCACTTACGGACATTTTATTAGAGGAAAAGAGTTTACATTGAAAGATTACACAAGTGTGACATTACAGAGCCATGAGTCACACATCTTTGTGTACAGCGTTACCATGCATTCAGTATATTGATTCTGCTCCACTCACAGAAGTTTGGCTGCTCCTTCTGGCCAACCTGTGAACTTTTAGAATGAAAACTATAGAAAGTTAAACAAGACATATTCCTGATTTTAAAACACATGTAGCTATTGAAAAGATCATTTACTCACCCTAGCAACGGAGCTTTCCCGAGGTGGCTAAACACAGCCACAAGCCTGGGATGGGCTCTGGTGAACAGGCTCAAAGTGCTTCAGACAACCAGAGCTCGTCAAGGGCATTGCTCCTTCCCCTCCTGGGGCACACCATGCACAAAAGTGAGAGCTGTTTTCCTGCGCCTCCTGATTTCCAGCTCACTTAGAAATCCCTGTAGAAGTGATTGCAAAGGAGATATGGAGGAAAGGAGAAAACACAGCTCTTTCTTTGAACAGGCTCTCAAAGAATCAGCCTGCCTTTTGACAGATCGTACATTTTCCCCCTTTCGGATATGCCACTTTTCCTCCTGGATGATGGCCAAGCAGCCATGATTCTTGGAAACAAGAGTCTGGAGCATGTTATCAGAAGTTATTGGAGAATTGCTCCTTCAGACTCAGCATATGAGCTAGAGGCCAAGGTAAGGGAGAAGAACAATCTTCCCTTCTGAAAAATCAAGACCATAAATTGCCTACAACCAGAGGAGACCTCAGAAGCTACGTGCATTTTTTCTCTCATAATGTCGCATTGCAACACTGATTTTGGCAATCTTCGTGCAGCAAATGGAAACTCTGCTACAGATCTGAACTTCCATTAAATGCAAAACTCCAGCGAAGGCTGTACAAGAGTAGCATCAAACACCTTTCTGCCAGCACCCAGTATGCATCTTTAGAGTGACCAGTGCCAAGAGGCCCCCATCGTCATCAGCTCAGCAGTTTACGCATGGGAGCAGGGCATGCCTACTTCCCTCGCTCTGCTTCTGACACCTTTCACTCCCACTTTTTCTGAGTCTGCATGCCCCAGGAATGAGGTGGGTTGAGGGGCAGCTGCTTTGAGGTGTGTGGGGATCAAACCCCTAATTCATGGTGTCTTTCTAAGTATCGCCAGGGCAAGGACCCCTCAGTGCTCCCCATCCCACAGCAAGCCCCTCATAGTCTCTCTTGTAGCTATCAGTGTCCCCTCATGTCACAGATGGGCCCTCGGTGTTTCCAGGTCAGGGAGCCTTGATGCTCTCCACCCCACACAGCAGGCCCCTCACTGTATCTCAGCAAGGCTCCCCTCATGTCAGGACGGGTCCTGTAGATGTTCCACGGTAGGGTCCCGTGTGACTCCCTCATCCCATCGAGCTCCCTCAAAGTCTCTCTCAGCACAGGACAGGGTCCCTTGGTGCCCCTGGAGCCTCAGTGAGACGCCTTGGCGTTGCACCAGCTCACTTGGGGCAGAGACCCCTCAGTGTCCGGTCACAAGCCGCTGTCCGAGCCGGGGGTCGCGGCTCCTGGGCCGAGGAGAGGGCGGCGAAGGGGCCCGGGTCTCGGCCCGTCCCCGCTCCGCTCCGCCCCGCTCGGGCTGGGACCGCCGCCGCCGCGTCCTTTTATACCGGGGCTAAATTTAGGCTGCGCCCGAGCCGCTGCCTCCCGCCCGCCCCGTCCGGGACGCGTTTCCTCCGCTCCTGCAATTGGCCTGAGGCTGCCCGCGCCCGCGTTATAAGGTGTGGAGGGCGGCCGGCCGCGCTCGTCCCGCACCATGGCGCTGAGCGACACCGCCCTGCCCTCCTTCGCCACCTTCGCCAGCCCCTGCCGCGAGAAAGCCCTGCACGAAGTGAGTGCCCCGCTCTCAGCACCGACGGTTCATCGCAGCGGTGGACGGCGGAGCCGCCGCCTCGCCGCGCCTCGAGTCCGTCCCCCCCTTCCCCAAGGCGAACGGCGCCTCTAACCCTCTCCCTTTTCTCTCTCCCCAGAGGTGGAAGTGTGAGCAGGAGGCCAAGACCCCCGCCGGCACCTGGGGCGGCCTCTCCCCACGCAAAGAGGATGAGGATCTCAACAACGTGCTGGATTTTATCCTTTCCATGGGCAGCGATGGCTACGGCCAGGGCGCTGCCGGCGGGGACTATCCCCCTAGCCAAGGCGAAAGCGGTGGCTTTTACCAGACAAACCCGTCCCCGGGATGCTACAATGCCCTGGAGCAGGGCAGCCCCCCGCCCTACAACGCCGGCATCGTACCGGAGATGATGCGGTCCGAGATGGACTCCAGCTACTGCCCTTCTGGCAGCGTCCACGGGCGGTTCTTTGTGACACCCACCTTCGGGGGCCCGCAGTTCGTTGAGAACATTAAGCCCGAACCCGACATGGACAATTATGGACCGGTTCTGGGACTGGTGCCCCAGGCTTGCCCAAAGATCAAGCAGGAGGGGAACGCGACCTGCATGATGGGCTACGAGCAGCCCCGGGTGGCCAGTTCCCCCCAGATCCCTGGGGCAGAGACGCCCCCGCTGAGCCCCGACGATCTCATGGTGAATGACTGCCACGCACAGATGATGTGCCCCTCGTCAGTGTCCTACCAGCAAAGTTACCACCCGGCGTCCGGCTTCCATCACCCGCAGACCCACCTCCAGTACCAGAACACCTCCCAGTTTGGCCTTTTCGAGGACAGCCTGCCCTTACAGCCCTCGGCTCCCCGGGGCATGCTCACCCCTCCTTCCTCCCCTCTGGAGCTGCTGGACTCCAAACCAAAGCGAGGACGCCGGTCCTGGCCGAGGAAGAGGACGGCCACTCACACGTGCAGCTATGCCGGTTGCGGGAAGACTTACACCAAGAGCTCACACCTGAAGGCGCACCTCAGGACGCACACAGGTAAATATTGCTGTTGGCCTTCGTGCGGGGATGTGCTGTGTGCCGGTTGGGATAGCCCTGTATAAAACAGCTTGCAGCCCGGGCTTTTACCCTGCAGTCTCTGTTAAATTCACAACTGAGCTATGGCAGATGTTTACCTGTGTAGTCAAAGCTATTATAAGGGCTTCTAAAGCCCTTTATCCAAAGATTTTCACTGCAGGTGTGGGTGGGTAAAGGAATTTCTAGTAGATTATCTTAAAAGCACTCGGATCTTGCTGTGGAAGGGCTTGGTAGCAAATAAAGGGATAGGCTACAATAAAACTCGGCAGGTTGCCTGGTTTATGATGCCACGCTGAGTCACGCTTTCCGATTTCCCCAAACAGGTGAAAAGCCCTATCACTGCAACTGGGAAGGCTGCGGCTGGAAGTTCGCGCGCTCTGATGAGCTTACCCGTCACTATCGCAAGCACACGGGCCACCGGCCCTTCCAGTGCCACCTGTGCGACAGGGCGTTCTCCAGGTCGGACCACCTGGCTTTGCACATGAAGCGGCACATGTAGCCCCAAGGACTCTGCCTGCCAACAGTGGACCTTATTTAACTGCTCAGGTGCAGAAGTGTTAAAAATCTGTAGCTGGTACTACACAGGGAGGCACCGACCGACGCTCCAGGACGGATGCTGAGGAGCTGACACAAGGAGGCTTAGCCGGCCTTCTCCTGCAGAGCATCTGCCACAACTGAGTCAGTGACCTGCCCGTCCCGGTCAGGAGAACAGGGGTTATTTATGCAGCTTCTGTGAAGGGTAAACTCCATAAGACTCCATACAGATTGTATAGAAGAAGCTGTAAATATGTTTTTTTTTTCCCAATTCTAACTACCCATTCCTAAGCTTTACAAGACAATGTTTGTATGGAAACTGCCTGAAGTTGACCCTAGAAGAGATAAAATGAATGTTACTGTAGCTAACGATGTTAGTTTAGATCTCAGTTGAAGGCATGGCTAAAAGAACACTCCTCTTGTTAGACTGTTTGGTTCACAGGTGCAATAGTATTCTTGTTTGCCATGATCTACACTAGAAGTACAGGGCTTGATGTCTTGTAAGAAAATAACCTATTTACTGTAATTTTTTTAATATATTGTAAATAATTTTATACAATGAGAAATATTGTATATGTAAATAGAAGACAAATGGGTATTTTGCCTATTTCGGTTTTTATAAAAACATAATTTTTCAATGTTTGAAAAAATTTCATCTTTTTAATAAAATCAGTTTTTAATTCCTATGATTTTCATTCTCCTTTGAGATATCTCTGTTACTTTTTCCCTGATGGCTGGACCAGCAACCACCTGGTTGTATTTTAAATTATCGACAACTGTAACAAGACACTTAAAAAAATCCGAGCCATGGATTTTTCTGAAATAGATAACAGAGTAAGTAAGGTATTCTCAGTGGTAAATAAGACATAGTACAGTGCTTTATCAAAAAATCAAATAGGAAAGTAGATAGTATTCAAAATATGCTTCCTAAAAATGGTTAAGTAAGCAACACTATAATTTCAGTCTCATTTCTAGTTTATGCTAGACTATTTTAATAGCATTCTTAATGTTTTCCAGATGCAGTTATAGTTTTGCCAGCAGTGTGTGGGTTTTTGCTATAAATTTAAACACTGCATTTTTGTAATTATGGAGGCTTATTTTAAGGCATTCTTGTACATAAATTACCCTTGTTCTCAAGAGCTCAATGCAGAATTCCAATAGAACACTAATGGAATTCAAGCATGAATTCACAACACAAGTTAAAATACCTTCATAACTCATTCCCCAAAACTTAAGTTTACTTAATAATTTGCAGTGCCACCTAGATTTCAGGAGTTAAGAAAGTTATTAACTCTTTGGGGGCAAAAACCAGCCAGGAATTGAGATTCTGATTGACAGAAGACAGCGGCAAAAGTCAAATTGAGCCCCCCCCAAAAATCTTCACAGCTGTAAATGAGCTCAGAAGACCATGCAGTAAATTCAAGCAGTCGTTCTGGCAGTCTGATGGGGATCTTCAGTCTTTACAGCTCTGGTGAGTCTTGATACTTGTGTATCACTGCTAATCAAATATGCAGATTCAGCTTAATATTGCAGCATTTTTTTTCTCTTAACATCTGGATACTTAGAACTTGGCTTTAATCAAGATTGTGACCGTTTTTCTGACTTTACGTGTTAGAATACACAAGAATGAAATCAATAGGAATGCATTTAGGGTAACTACAAATATAGCTGTTCTTCTGTGAAAGCAAAGGCTGAAGTTATTCATGTGGAACAGATGTATTTTGGGCTTCTAATCATTGGCATGGAAGAACGAGTTCCACATTTCACTTTTGTAGTTCTTTCGAAGTGAAATACAAGGGAGCTTTAACATTTCTTCATCAAAGCCAAAACTCATTTATTTGCTAGAAAAAAAAAATAAATTGCACAATCTAATTCCAGAAAGTGAGGATGACTTAAAGATGTTCTAAACTTGACACATTCATTGTTGCAACAGTTCTAGGTATTTCCTTCTCTTTCCCCATAGCTGAATATTTTCATATTTCAGCATGTCCTTTGTTGTTTATAACTTTAAGAAAACAACTTTTAAAATTCTTACTGTCATCTCTTCATACTCACCTGGCTTTCACTTGCTGTTTCTGAAGAACTGGAAAAAACATTCCCAGTTTTTATTATAACCCAGGTTTCAGTAATACAGTGCAAGCTTAAACGATCCTCTTTTTTGTGATGCCATTCAAAAGACAAAGAGGTCTGACACCTCAGCCCCATATCTGCCTTGGCAAGGGCCCAGCCAGAGGCTTCCAGAGAGGGAGGAGATCTTTTAAACATCGCAACATCGCAACATACTTATCTGGCTCTGCTTCTCCCTGGTCCTCTCCTGACCTCTGGCTGGTCTGACTAGTTTTCTTCCTTTCCAAATCCTCAGCCTGGAGAAGAGGGCTCCAAGGAGACCTCAGAGCCCCTTCCAGTGCCTAAAGGGGCTCCAAGAGAGCTGGAGAGGGACTTTGAACAAGGCCTGAAGTGACAGGACAAGAGGGAATGTCTTCACAGCACCAGAAGGCAGGGTTAGTGAGACACTGGGGAGAAATTCTTCCCTGTGAGGATGGTGAGGAACTGGAATAGAATTCCCAGAGAAATTGTGACTGCTTCATCCCTGGAAATATTCAAGGCCAGCTGCGATGAGGCTCGGAGCAACCTGGTGTCCCTGCCCATGGCAGGGAGTGGAATAGGATGGACTTTAAACTCCCTTCCAGCCCAAACCGTTCTGGGATTCTGTGATTCCAAGTCAGCTGCAGCCAGTGAATGGCACAAAGGTGTGGTGTGATGCTCAGGGCCTTTGTGCAGAAATAAATGCCAACATAGTCACCAAAAAAGCCTTCATGTGGCTACTCTGCAGCACCCACCACACTGGGTGCTTCTCCTCCTCCTCCTCCTCCTCCTCCTCCAGTGCCTCAGCATGGGAGCATCCAAATCTGCCTTTGCTTCAGGGGAGAGTCTGGCTGTGACTGTTATCACCTCTGCTGCTTCTGCTCCTACTCACTAAAAACTCTTCAGATAAGACGCCTGATAGCAGGTTACCAAATAGTGCTTAGATCCTAATGAGCAGTGAAGACGGGGAAAGAGGAGCAGGGGATGCTCTCTGAGTTTTTACACTTGTGACTCAACTAAAAATAGAGCAGAGGAATCCTTATACATAAATATAAAAAAATTCATCTAGAAACATATAAAGTCCATCCTCTGAAATTGGTAAGGGATACTAATGAAAGTTCACAAGAAACTTTCTTGTCATTGTTTAAGGGCAAGCATCTGTGGCAATTGCTGTGTGGTCTGTACAGGAAACTGCACGTTCTTGAATCTTGAGATCATCTTGTAGAAAGAAAAAAAGAGATGCTGATCTCAGTCTTCTCACATTCCATTATGAGTAATTGTCAACTCTCTTTTTTTCCCCTTTCTTTAATTGTTTTAAATGAGCACCTCCAAAGATATGTTGCTGTAATTCCAGTAATCTACCAAGTCTCCCCTTGTCAGCAGGAAACCACTGATGTTCCACACCTTCACATAACTGACCATCAGGTTGTCATCTCTTAAGTAATTTTGCTGTAATTAACCATCTGCCTCCCAGGTAGCATCCAGCAACCACAACCTACAGCTATCCTGGATTTGATTTTGACATACCAGTGAGAGGAAAAAAACTACAGAAGTTGTAGTTAAACCTGTTGGAAGGAAATGTAGAGTCCATTGAAAACAAGGTTTGCACACATATTAACATAAGATACCACAGCCATAGGCTCCCTATTGTTGTAAGATAGATTGTGAGGTTAGTTAGAACAGGTTAAGTGCAGAAACAAGAAAATCCTGCACAATGATCCTAATGAAAACTTTAGAAAATATTGCCAAACTCAGGAACCATCCAGAACTCTCACTGCTCAAAGTCAGATCATTCCACATGGAGTTTATTTTAGATTCAGTTTTGTAGCCAGTCACATTTGAGGGCTGAAGCTTTAGTGCTGGACATGGCTCACCTCATACAGGATGGGTTATTTCAACCTGTGAGAGCCCTTGGTTACTTATATTTACAAACTGCCTGAAAACATTGACTGGCTCTAAACTTTGGTCTTCCATCCACAAGAACGCCAAAATAAGTTTGTCCACTCTTCAAATTCTAGGAATGTGTGGTTCAGTGGTTTTCTGTGGTAGAAGATCTGTGGTTTCTTTAGCTATTTTGGGCACCTCTAACACAGAGTAGCTGTTAGGCTTTGCTTAAATTGAATTTTCTAAGCCAGAATCCTAAGCTCTAGCAATTTCTTTTGCTAAATTTAGATAAAACAACTAAAACAAAGTCATGTAGCCATCGCTATGGTAACTAGCAAAAAAATTCAACCCCCATGTAAATTAACAGGAAGAAAGACACCCCCACTGCTGGCATCCAAAACCTACTTGGTGGCATCTACAAATCTTGAAATTCCTGGGCGTCCTTGAGGCAGCTGCTCACAGCTGGGTCTGTCCCAGGTCCCGGCTGCCCAAGACGTGTCCTGTGTGCTCCAAGTGAAGCAGTCAGAGCTCTGAACTGCACTGCAGCATTCCTCTGCCACGGCCCAGGCTCTGGCAGATATGTGCTTCCCACTGATTTGGAGAAGTAATTGGTTTACGAGTCAAACACTAGTAACCTAAAGCACATAGCCATGCTCAATTCACAGGCCCTGCAGGTAACTAGCTTAACATATTGATTCCCAGAGATTCCTTAAAGCTCTGTATAATTTGATCACAAACAAGCCATTCCCTATCACTTCAGTTGAGATTGAGAGCAGCCACTGCCACATACCAGCACCTTCCACTTGCAGCACACAAAGGATGCACAGATTTATCCCAAACTTGTTAGGTAGAAAACATATTTGATTTACTCTTTTGATGTCTGATTTTTCAGACACAATGACTTGATCTTATAATATTTAGTGCAGACACTAAAGAGGAACCATAAGGACTGCTTTATAGAATGAAGAAAATGTTAACTTTACCGAAACCTCCTTTCTAAGCACAGGGAGAGCAGAAACAACCAAGTTTTCATTTGCTCGGTAGCCATTGTCACCTGCTTATTTACATGCTTCCATTGTAAGCCCTTTTAGAAAATCAGAAGTTTTCTGCCTGTTGTCATGAGCATAAATTCAGCAGCACAGAAACTGCAGGTGAACTTACCTGGTACAGGTTTATAACTAGAGTATCACTTCAAATCACCTTTACTTTGGTTTACAGCTCACAGCATACCTGGAGTACTGACTCATTACATCACCAAGAAATATCTGAAATATCATGTGGAATGTGATCTCCTGTGCATTTAATATATTAGGTGAATAGCTACTGAACCTAAGCTTAAACACAAAACAAAACACACACACAAATATTCTCAAATCCCAATAACCACTTTTTTATAGCCTGTGTGCAATGATAGTATATAAGTGGGTTTTGTTATCTTAATGATTTCTTATCTTATTGCAAAATACGGGACATAGAATGCCTAGATGTCCTTTCTGTGGATGCAAGGGATAGGCAGAGAGAACATTCACTTTTCATTCTGAAAATTGTGACCAAGGACCTTTATGAGAAGTTAAACAGCAGAAATATATTATGTTTGCCGCTGGCAGAGTCCTGTGAGATTTCAAGTAGGAAGGCTACACCAATTTTAAGACATGCTGCATCAGCAGCAATAAAAAGTTTAATTGTGGTCATTACATTAAAAGAAAAATGCCAACCAGACAGGAGGGAAAAGGTGCTCAGGGTGATTAAACTGATAGTCACGTACAGCATATGGGAGATTCAGCAATTCCAGAGATAAGCTTGAGGCACTTCCAGCGCAGGGGTAGCACTGATGTCTCCAGGAGCTCAAAATTCCAAGAGCAGAGCTGGGCTTGGGACATATTTAGGTTCAGTCAATAAATGCTACAGTTGTGCTGGAGGTTTAACAGTCTGGCACAGACCTTGGACAGCCTTCAGGGTCAAATTTCCACATCCTAAACAGAATGGTGATGCTTTTCTTCCTTTCCCAGTGAAAGGACTCTTAGGCCATGCTGGGTGCAGAGGCGTCCTTTCAGATTAAGCCCAGACAACATGGATTAGGAAAGCATTTGGGAAAGCACAGGGATGAGAATGCTGTATGTGACAGATCCCTGAAACTTGAGTGGGAACAACACATGAGCGCTGGGCCAATGTTTTATAAAAGATGAGAAGCAAGACCCAATGAGAAGAATTGTGTAGGGAGTTGCGCCCATCTGTGAGACGCTGCAGTCAAATCCTTCAAAATGTCAACGTAATAAAAATATAGGACAGAAACCTGCCTTGGCAACCTGCTGCTCACTTTGGCCAGGTGAGCAGGAGCAGCCCGTGAGCAGCTGGGATGAGTCAAAGTGAGCAGATGGAACAGCCCAATAGTGAGGTGTGTTTTTCCAGCCAGCCAAAGGTTGTCTCTAGTGATCTCCCCAACTGCTCCCGGTGTAAATTGCCAGGACACGCAGCGTTGCTGCACACAAATTGCTTGGAAAGGATGTGGGGTTGGATCTGGGACTGGTCTGCTCAGCCCAAATCAGGCTGGGACAAGGAAGAAAGGAAAGGACAAGAGGGAACACAGCGCAGAGGTCACCAGCCAACAGGAAAAAGATTTCAGTGCAGAGCTGTTGTTCAAAGCAAGATTAATAAATTTAACATAAAAACTTGTGAAAGTGTGGACAAAAAAAAAAAGTAAAGAAAGACTGCAGAAATCTCGGAGCTCCAAAAAGTAACTTTCATTTATTATATTAAACAATAACATTTCTTTTCTTTTATTAAACAATAAACACATGAAATGGGTTAAAATTAAAATACTTTACAATTTGTTATAACATTTAAAAGATAAATATAACCACAATAATGTTCATGTTTGGAGATATTAGTCAGATTTAGGTCAACATTGCAGTTTCCGCTTTGTGTTTCCACCTTTTTCAGGTCAGACTGAAGAATGATATATTAAAAGGGACACCAGAAGAGCACTCTGTACTTGCAACAGCAGAAGGAACCACAGCCACTAGGAGTTCTCCTTTAAAACTTAAAGGGAGAGGCAGAAGTTGGAAAAATGAAAATTCCATTTTATAACAAATTAGCCTTTATTTATAAAACTTTCAAATAAAAAGAGCAGTATACCAACTGATCAAACAGGTGTGTCAATGAATCATAGTTAACATATTTACTCTAAAAATAGATCTTCTTTGATTCCATCATACTCCGAGCAAAACTCCTTTCTAAGAAAAGATGCTTGTTGTGAAGTCTAGATAGGCGCAATATATAACCAAATATATTACCAAAAACTTGGCTGTCCCACTAGATAATTGAATTAGATCATTAACAGCATTCACTTCAACAGAGTTCCAGCTCTAAATACGGATTAAGCAGAAATGAAATTCCTGAGAGGGAAGAATAAAATGCAGAAGAAAGGAGAAATCAATCTCTTACACAAGCGAAAGCAACAATTCTACTTGGACCAAAACTCCTTGAGACACAGTTCTACAGAACAAATATTCTTCTCAATGGAGAAACACTAAAGAAGAAATAGTAACCCCAAAAGGATTATAAGAAGAATTCAAGAAAAGTGCGTTATCTTTGAGCATAAGATGACAAAATTTCTACAATAGTGCCAAAAGATTTCACAGATGGGTAGTAAAAATAAAAAGGCTTACACAGACACAGCTTGGAATTTCCTACACTTTGAGAGCACAGTACATGGAACAAGATATAGGAAGGACTGATGACCCTCACAGGGCAGAGGTTCTGTGAAGAAAACGTTGCCCATATAAAAAGATTTCATACAGTGTTATTGTGGAAGCATGACTTTTATGAGCATCTGTTTTTATTGCAGGGCGGCTGGGAGGTTTTACAGTGAGACAATTTGAAAGTAACTGAGAGAAACCACTCAAGGCAAATGTGAACACACAATTCTGGAAGGGTAAGGTGGTAATTCAGCATGTGTGTCCTACGTGCACTGTCTGCACATGCAGGTTCAACGTGAAAAATTGTCTGTCCTGTTGAACTGTTGTGCCTCAGTGCTCTGTGCAATCCAGGGCTTTCCACGAGTCTTTCCTGTAGTGTAAATTCCATATAAAACACGTGTGCAACCATAAAACCCTGCTAAACTCTCAGTGATTGCCCAAGGTACCACACAGTCTAATAATTTATCCAAGTAGAAAGAAGAATCACCCCCACTCTTTCCTCTAAGCCCAACATGCAATGGATGCTCATTCCTTCTGAAGTAAAAGCTTAGGTGAAAATGGAGGAAAACCAGAACTGGAATCCAGATGACAATTATGCACAACCAATCTAAATGGAATGAAGCAAGAAAAACATGTTTTCCACCTTTGCCTGTGACTGCTTGGGGTGTGTGTATGGAAACAGCTCCTTACAAATATTTTTTTTTTAAAAGGGAAAAAAAAGGAAAGAGGGAAGTGAAACTATGAGAAAACATCAGAGAAAACTCATTGCCTCAGCCCAGAGAAGAAAGATGACATGCAAGATCAGCAGTTGAGCTACATTCCAAACAGATACTTTAAAAACTACAAACAATGTGAAATTACATCCAGTGCAGATGATTACTACTTTCTGTCAGGGTTCTCTTACACCTGGCACAGCTAATGAAGAAAGTTTTTCATTTCAATGAAAGAAATCTTGATACAAATTGATTAGAAATAATTTCTCCTCTTTTCTATAACCAGGACTTTGAAATTCTCAGAGCCCTGAGTCTTCTGTAAAGATTCCAGTTCTGCATCCATCTGTGGTTACAGAATTCATACATACACACAAGCTTTAATATATGGAATATATATGCATATTCTACATATTCACTGTATATACACATTTTATGTACAGCAGAAGGAACCATATACCAGACATAGCATGTGGACATGTACAGTATATATTTACACAATATGATTACATTATACAATAGTCTACATATATATATATATGTGTGTGTGTGTGTGTGTGTGGTGTGTGTGTATATATATATGTGTATATATATATATGTATATGTGTACATATATATATACATAGACACAAATATTATGGATCTCACTGTATACTGTATATGCACTGGGGGTATTCACATTTCCCATATCTTACATTGTACATATTTTCTCTGCCCAAATAGCAACAGGTCTGTTTGTGCTTGGAAGTTCACTGGTCTGAAGGAAGAAGGTCAATGTCTTGCAATAAAGTTTTGCCTCGAAGTGCAGACATTGTATAAACACTGAGTTACAGCATAGGGGAAGATTGTGGAAATTTTCCTTTTTATATGGAAAACTATATTAAACACAAAGCAAGAAATCACAGCGAGGTTTTCTTGACAACATTTTGAATCAAGAGTGTTTCAGTAAATTTAAGGTTCCTAAATATAATACTGTGCATAGACAATACGTTGTGTTCTCTCCTTGTTCATTTGTTGATCTGCCGTTACTGTCCAAGTAAATATGAGGAAGAGTCAACAAGGAAATACAAAAACAAGCCCTAACACTATACAGGATGCTGGATTAATTCTTATTTCTGCCTCCCTGCTGGACATCTTGAAAACGTCATCTCATTGGCCTAGAAGCATTATAAATTTTAGGGTCCTGACAAAGCAGCAGAAAGTCTTGTTAAGGTACAGAAGTTCAAAAATGCATCAAGCTACTTAGTCATCCACCTGTCCCACTGGAGTGACATCATCCAGTCCAGAACTGGTATTACTCTCTAAATTTTATTGTAGCAGAAGAGTCACCAAAAGGACTCAGGTTCAAGCGAACAGGATGGATACAGCTTGTTTAACTTCACTGAGAATCCTGCAGCCAGATGCTTTTGAAAATTGCTCTTTCACAGCAAAAGTTTTATCATGTTACCTAAAGACAGACACAAGTTAGCTCTCAGAGACTTCAAGTTCTATACACTGCAACAGAAGAGAGAATTTTTAGACGTTTAGCAGTGGGAAGGGATTTCAAATCAGGTTCTGCGAAATTAGAAATAGGTTCTATTGCATCCCAAAGGGCTCATTTAAGGGACAGTATTAAATATCATTATACGTTTGGTTTTGGTATTAGAAATAAATCTCCTCTCCTTCTGAGGAGAATAAAAGGTTCACATTATTTGTAGTACCATTAGCACGGGAGACACACAGCAAAAGGGGAGCTGTGACTCCTAAAAATAACATCCTAAACATGAATGGATGTGTGCGTCTGCACACCCACCCACCCACTTACCTCCCCACAAAAGCCTGAGACTACAAATGCCACATCTTGGCTGCATTTCAGAGCTGAAAACTACCAAGATGCTTAAAATGATGCAATCTGACTCCTCTGTGCAAGGAAAGCACCCAGGATAAGGCAATCCCAACAGAACAGGGAAAGATTGTTTTCATCCACTGAGCAGGCACTATCATTGTAGTATGAAAATAAAAGTAAGGAAGAAACAACATAAAAAATAGAAATATATTAAAGATGATGAAGGAATCTCACATTAAAGAAAGAGAGAAAATGTTGTAAGATAAGGGCCGCATCAGTAAAAACACAGAATGTAAAGCTTTTGTATTCCCAGAGAACAAAGGGCTGGGAAGAAGACTGAGGACATTTGAAAATGCTAGATCTCTACTCTATGAGACAGAAAATGCCAAGGCAAACACAACTGAAGTTTTAGAATTCCTGTACTCAGAAAAGGCATTTCTAGTAAGCAAATTAAATTCACAGACTTATTTTTTCTATGACATGTCAAACACAGAATGTGTTGTCTTTTCCAGGTGGAAGCATTCAGTGCACATAAAACCTGTTCCTACCTGGTCTGAGCACTGCAAACTGCATCTTAGAGCCAACCCAGACAGTACTGCCAGAACTGATGTGTGAATGTGCATTTGGCAAATAAAATGTGATTCAACTTGGCTTCATTTCAGCTAAGTCTGCTTGATCTGTAACCCCAAAGAGGTGGAATTGAAGAAGCAGAGGTAGAGACTGTCCCAGAGAGTCACTTGGGTAACACAACCTAGTCTGGGTCCTGGGAGTTGGAGTAAATGAGGGTACAATGAGTTGCAGGGATAAGCGCTCCTCAAACACGGCAACTTTTCCACCACTTGATTTCCTGATGTCACATTAAAGCAGCACCCAAATGTGTATCAACATCTTGCAAGCCTCTTACCTTGCAATAAAGCAAATTTTTACTTCATAATTTAACTGCTAAATTATTTATCCCATTTACTACAAATGAATTAATTCCCTCTTTTAGTCACACACAATTATTAAAACTCAATGCAAACAAATGTTTAAATTAGAAGAACTACTAATTTCTAGAGTCTTCAAATTTGTACAGAGGTCACTGTTTGTATCCATCATATATAAATTGTCAGATTCTTTTGTAAAAGCCACAACTTCTGGATAAAAAGGGACCATCTAATAATAAATTTATGCTTTGACATAGATGATGCAGAAGAAGCACTGATTAGCCTACCATTAATTATTAAATAAATGTAACAAGTGAAAGCTAATTCTACAAATATTCTTTTTATGACACTTTCTTTGAAATCCATATTGCAGCCTCAAAGACTCAGTGGAATTCAGGTTATAAAAAAACAGATTCACAAGCTGCAGTTTACTCTATGCAACATTTGTGTTTCAGATAGAGAAACTTCCAGTACTCTTAGGATTATATGTTAAATTTCTTACAAGCAATAAATTTTATCTAGAACATATAATACAGCTTATACAGTGTTTCCTACAGATTATGCACTTGAGAAGCCACACAGAGCCTGGCTGGACACAAACAGCCAGTCCTGTTTAGATCTGAAGGTGACTAGAATTATTTTCACAATATAAACCAAGGATTTAGTATTTTTATAAAAGCCTTGTTCCAAGGTTTCTCTTAAGCAGGGTGGAGCCCAAGACCCTCTTTAAGAGTTTGGCATGTCAGCCTTACTGAGTGCAATGGCCAACTCAAGGTCTTCTTGTTCTTGTCTCCGCAACCGAGCCAGTCTTTCCTGTTCTGCTTTTTCACTCTCTCGCTTTGCCCATGCCAGCTGCTGTTCCTCATTTCCAAACTAAAAAATGAAAATGGAAAATGAATTAATAAAGTTACCAACCTGCTTGAAGAATTTATGCAAAAAATACAAAAAAATCACACTTATTAAATATACAGCTCAAGTACACCAGGCTGTTAGGATGGTTCTAGGTTGACATAGAAATTCACTCGCTGGTTTCCTTATTTCCTCCTTTATTTCCTTAATTTCTTCCTCCTTCACTTCCTCCCTTGAGTTACTTCCTTTATTCCCTTACTTAGTTTATTTCCTTAGTTTCCTCCTCCTCCCACCTGGAAATTAACTCAAAAGGGATGCAAGTCCCTGCATCTGTAGCTCAGCTCAGTATGAAAATGGCCAGAAAAACCCTTCGCAAACACAAAAAAAGAAGGGAATGGTTTGAAAGCACAGCAACTACAACCATCTTTAAGAATAAATAGCTGGTAGAATCTGGTAAATAGCTGGTAAAGCTAATAGTTATTTACTCTTGTGCAACTGCACAATAGAGAGTTTTATTGTGGTAGTTTCTGCTAAGGGTGAGGTGTTTGAGAAGTGATTTTGGACACTGCTGACATGTGGGAAGTGTCATCACCAAATCAAAAGTTACCTAAAGTGCTTCTGTTGCTGTCCATAAAATATACACAGAGTTTCACCAGTAAGAAATAATGTGAGAGAATCCAATTTACTTCAGCAGAGAACACTAAGAAAATATCACACATAATGTTCAGCTCCTAAAGTATTACATTCTAATTAGTACATTCTAATATTTACCATGGAAGAACGCAAAAGTTTGCTTGTTTGAACTTCTTGAACAATATCTGAAACTATTTTATTGAAATCATAGCAATTTCAAACTCAAATATAATCTGTTCCCAGTTAATTTTAGCATTTGCTGAGGAGGAGGATAGGAACAGCTGCATGCAAATGATTGCATTAAAGCCTATTTCTAAAATCTGCTTTGTGCTGTCTTGTTTTTTTGTTTTTGTTTTTTTGGGTTTTTTTTGTGTGTAAGTGAGTGTGTCTGTGTGCAAGAAAACTATTTGAGGGGGGGTTTTTGTGGAGAAAATTTCAGCTGGATGCATACTGCAAAAATTCCTTGTGGCCCAGGGCAGGGTGACTCTGAGCGCAGCCTGCTGCGCCACGGCACGAAGTGATGCAGCCCCACCTGCCCAGACCAACCTGAAATACTGAAGTGAGTGTTAAAAAGCAAGTGTCAGTACCAAACCGTGCCCTGCTGCATAAACACTCTGTGATGGCCCCACCCCAGCCTCCTCCTCCACTCTGCAGTGTATTGGTAATTTTCAGTTTTTATGTGTTTTGAAATAAATTCGCCTATTTGAATTTCTTTCAACCCAAACCAAATTTTTATTTCTTCATAATTTAATCATGCCTCTGGACGCCCATCATTACTCATTTTACTTCTCCCAGTATGACTTCTGAGATGATTTGGTGCCAAAAACTCCAAACTTTTCTTCATGCAATATCTCTGCTTTCATCACTATAAAAATTTAGATGAGAATCTTTGAGTGTTTGATGTTACTGAAATACAATAAAAGAGTCACACCTTTTGATATTTTGCTTTTAAAATTGAGAGACCCTACTACAGTTCCTCATTTAAATAATGTCAGCTGATAGGTAAGATTGAAAAGCTCACTAAGGTTTTAAAGAGATTATTTTTTTTCAAGGTAAAGACAGCTACAAATGGAATAGGAATTCTCTGCTTAGTCCAGGAATTTAGGTAGATCCAACAGCTGGGATGCTTTGGTCAAACTATCTGGGATATTTTTTTGATTTTGAGAAACCAGTTTTACTTCTATAGCTTCCATTCTAGGATAAGGCTTTCAAAGTTTATGGGAGTCCCAATTATAACTTGCTTATGGGACACAAGTTATAGTTTTGTGGTTAAATGTGCTGAGTGGAAAAAACAAAAGGAAAAATAGGCAAGTGATTCATTGGAAACAAATCTGGTTGTGCCTTATTACAAGTGGTTGGCACAAAGTGCAATTTTCAGGAGATAACTCTCACCATTAAATAGCGAAATAAATATAGAACAGTTCATTAATGCCACAGATTCTTGCACAGATTGTCTCTGAAAAGGTAATTTGCAGATCATTTAATAGAATAACAATTTTTTGCATATATCCAGGTTTCAAGTCTATAAGTATGTGTCACACATGTAATTGCATTAAACTCTTCCTTTCCTTTTTCAGAAGTACAGAAAGTACAGACTCAAGGCATGGATGAGGAAACCAGCAGACTGCAACAAGACTAATCAAATCACAAAAAGCTCCACTAACTTGTGTGTACTGAATTACCAGCTGGTTCTGAGACAAAAAGCTTAGTCCTAAGTGTTCTGTTTCTTGGAAATTTAAACACGTTCTGTTGGCAAAAAAGTGGCTTTTCTTGTTGTTCTGTAAACTGCAGCTGGAACTGAGAAATAACTGAAATCTGAGCTACCAAAAGACTGTTTTGTTCCAATGAATCATATTTAATGACAGCAAAGTTAAGAATGCAATGAAAATATGCGTAAACTCTGGGTGCATGAATTTGCCAGTGTGTCAAAAAAGCACTGGATTTTCCTACTAAAATATAATGAAGGTTCTCATGCTCTTTCTTGCTACAGTCAAGGATTTAGATTAAAAATCAGGTTGCTTGATTATTCAGTGCTACATGATTCTGTTCTCAGACTCCATGGATTCAAAGTAGATGTCAAAAACCTTCTTTAAGTAAAATTGATTTTCATCTCTGTTATGAACAGAGTTTCCCAACCATGAGGTAAAGAGAAGCACAATATTCTCCATGATTTCAAGGTAACTGATACATTTAAAACATACAGAAGGATTAGGAATCGTCAAGTGTGGCAGCATAATTGTGTTACAGAAAAGGAAAAAAACCCATGAACTATGGAGAAGAGGGATCGAATCTGTCTTTTCAGTCAAATTCAGTCAACACTTTTTTTTTTTCTACAGGAGGAGAAATTAATTCAGAAAACTGATTAAAAAAAATATTTCATTTAATGAAATGCCATTTAATAGGAATTATTAAGTGGCTACTGCTCATTATCTCATTTTTCCTACTTGTTCCTTATCTTCTAAAGTTAATCTGAGCTGAGAACCTGATGGCACAGCAAATTTGACCCTGAAGCACCAACTAGGATTGGGATCAGAGATTTCGGTTAATCATTTGATACAATCACTAAGAATAAACCACGTTTTAACTGAAGAAATACGGTCTGGAAAGTGAGATGACAGTAACTGGGTAACAGCCATTCCATTCCATCATTTGTGTCTCATTGCAGGAAGAAATTGGATGTTGAAGAAACTTCAGATAAAGCAGGTTTTGTGTCTTATTTTTATTAAGAACATTACCAGTTTGTACACAATCAGAATTTAACTGTGCAAATCCAACTAGCTGTGGTCAAACATACAACAAATCTTGAACCTGGACGTTTCAAAAGTGATAAATTAAAGCCCTGAGGCCAACTAAAGTCTGCAAGGATGACCCCAGCTAACAATATCAAATGGGAAAGCGATACACATTTAGTATTAAATAATAACTAGGGAAAAAAACCCCAAAACATTAAAAAGAAACAACCTGAAAGATTCAGCTTAAATGTCTCCCCTTGTTGAACACTGACCTGTGTCCAGCAGAGTTAAGGAACAGAGTAAGTTCACAGTTTTACTCCGTGGCCACGTGAGAGAACAAAAAACATGTAAAAAAAAAAAGAAAAGGCCGGAGGCTGTGGGTGGAACAGATTCTATCCACTTATGGAAGCAGTAAGAACCACACCACCATTGCATTTACAATGGTTCCAAATTCCAGCAGTAAAACCAAAGCCAGGTTTTCAAAACCCCAACATTTTTAATTGAATGGGGACCCGGCTTTGTTTTCAGACCTCTGGAATTGTCTTTTGGGGTTCAGTGTGAACCGTTCTATCTTGGTTCTACAATACCATTTTGTTTTCTCTGTCTTTTCTACAATACCAGGAACAGGAACAAAATTCAACAGCTAAATCTTCAGTCTCTGTCTCATCTGTGTTTATCTATGACCACATTCCATCATACACAACAAACGTTGCAACAGGATTGTCAGAACTCTCTCCACCAACAGTTGCAAGTACTTATTGGAAACTTTCCTTTTTTTTTTGATTTGCTTCTCAGGATTTGGTGAAATTGCTATAGAAATGTTTTCATCAATTATTTTTGAGTCTTTACACCATTGGCTCCCAAAAATCTGTTTACAAAATAGCCTCCATGCAACAAAAACAATACACAGATTCTGCTACAAAGAATTTGAGAGTAAAGGCACACTGTACTAAAATAATTTAAATGCACGTAAACCCTTGAAAATGTAGTATGAAACTTCTTTTTTATTGAAATAACGCCTTTTTATTACAGAAATATTAATACAAAAACAATGAGGACAGCATGAAGGTACTGAGAGACAGAAGCCAGGGAACAGTAGGTCTGCAGGTAAGACAAAAACCCAACAGAGATTGCTGCAAGCAGAGCAGAAAGTGGTTTGCTCAGAGACAAGGAACTTAACTTACAGAGCTGAAGTCTGCAAACCCCAAGGAAGAGTCTTTAGAAGTTTTACTTGAAGAGGAGGGAGCAAATGGATCTTTTCCACTAAATGGGTCCCCAAACCCCTTTTTACTCTGAAACAGGTCACTGCTGTCAGCCCCAAATGGCTGGAATGGATCATGGGGCTTGGGAAAATCTGCAGACCCAAGGTGGCTTACAGGAGTACTTTTACCTAGAAAGTTTAGGAAAAAAAAAAAAAAG
>VRYO01001414.1:1435252-1492589 GCA_009812075.1 Sialia sialis
AAAAAAGATAAGTTACTTACCATGGACAATGCAAAGCCCTGAAATAGGAGATTGTGCTGATACACTTTAGCATCATCCATCCTTCTGGGGGTGGGTGAAAATTTAACCAAATATACTGGTATTTATTTCTCAATGCAACTTATCTAAAACAGGTTTTTTTTGTTTAAATTAATTTATTATCTTATACATAACATATCTAAATATTAATACCATCAAGATTTTAAATGGTGAAACCTATTATAAAGACATTTGGCACGAAAAAATTGACAAGTGTGACTTTGATTTTCCAGGATTAGAAATATTTCAAGTTTAAGTTTGGTATTACATAGAAAACAAAATAAAAAAACATGTATCTCTAAAGATAAGTCACGTTTAATAGGATTAAAGAGTAACTTAGCTGTCACTTTATAGAATGCATTCTATTGATTTTTCCCTGGAACTGGTTTATCCTTCTGCCACCACATACACAAAGAAAAGGAGGCTGATTAAGAAATCACCTCTCTCTGGGGTGTTTGCTCCACAACCCACGTTTTTGTAGGTGACTGTTTGTTCTTATATTCCACCCCAACAACAAATGAAACCACAAGAATTATTGTGCATGCTCATAAAGTGTAAATTTCATTTGTTGCAATTAAAGCCCCAATGGTTGATTTTTAATTCCCCTTGCCAAAAGACTATTTTGTGAGGTCAAATAACTAAACAGATAAATATATTTCTCTCCCTTCCACCCCACCTTGAAAAATAAAAAGATTGCTCCTGACAAGTACTCGTCCAGCTTACAGGCAAAATATTCCTTGGGTGAACATTCTTGATTGCAATGTGTACTTGATAAAGAAGAACAATAAACAAATACTTTCAACTTCATGCATAATTACCTGAATTCCATACATTATTTGTAGTAATAGAGCTGTTTTGAAATGTCCAATTCTTTGAACTATAATTTTAAAATAGTCTTATCATATATTCTCATGATGGTATACATACTAGGAAAGCACAGAGAAATGGAATCAATCCCCGAATTTCAGAGTGCACTTGGCATATGGGAGCTTTTCAGAAATTATTTTGGCACATGCTCATGAACTTCATAATATACACTCAAATCTACGGAAATAATTTTATCGAAGGGAAATAAAGATCAGCAAACTTTCACTAAATAAATTACCTATCCAGCAACTTCCAGTAACTCCCAGCTCAGCCTCTCCTACCCCAGAGTCAGCCAAAAGGCCAATCCTCCCTTTTACTCAGCTGGCCTCTATTCCCCAAAGTCAGAGGCACATACGAGCAGGGAGCTGAAGGAATTGGGTACACAGGGAACTGAGGAAATCAGGTTTACATGGAGCTGAGGAAATCACGCAGACTCTCATTAGTACAGTGTCAACATCAGATTTGGATGCAATACAGGCACCACAGGCAGGCATCAAGCTGCATAGAAAGAGGAAAGCAAGGAAGCCCCCAGTTGAGCAAGCAGACAGAGAGAGACATAGAAAACGAGGTACGTGCAGTAGGAAATAGAAATGGATTTGCTTAGTCCTGAGAGTGTTCGAGAGGAACCTGATCATAGCCCTGCATCTGGAAAAACGTGAACAGATTTAGACTGGACCAAAAGAGATTCACATCAGACAATCCACAACATTTTTAAAACTTAAGGATGCTCCAGAGTGCCCAGGAAACTCATCCCATTCGTAGAATCAGAGAACATCCTGACTTGGAAGGGACCCATAGGGATCATCCAGTCCAATCCCTGGCCCTGTGCAGCCACTTCAACAATCCCACTCTGAGGGTGCCTGAGAGTGTTGTCCAAATGCTCCTTGAGCTCTGGCAGCCACGACCATTGCTCTGGGGAGCCATGCTATCCAACACATCCAGGCTGGAGAGTTTCTAGAGACAACAATGGTTCAGCTGCTACACGATGAAGGAGATCTCTTAAAAAGCTCACCCCCAGCACTGCTTTCCATGGTTCAGTGCATGCTCCATGATGGATAACGTATGTGACATACAGATCCCCATGGCAGCAACTACCTGTGTGACTCCTGAAGAGAGGCAGATCAGGCCAATGCTTTGTCCTTCATGGAAGGACGTGACACAATAGACAGGAAATTGCTCTCTTCACAAGCACGAACCCTCCCTCACCCCAACCCTTTCCACAGGCCACATTTTTCTCTCTGGGATTGGAAGGTTGCACTTCCATCCCACCTATCGCCGTGGCCTCCAGATCTCACCATTGCCACAGCCATCCCATGCCAGGGGACATGCAAACCTGCCAAGGGATGAGAAATTCAGCATTTTGCACATAATGTTCCAGATAAAAGAGCACCTTATTTCAACTTGTTTTAAATTAGAGTCATAGAATTCCAGAATGGGTTTGGGTCGGAAGGTATACCTTAAAGTTCATTCGGTTCTAACCCCCTGCCATGGGCAGGGACACCTTCCACAAGACCAAGTTGCACCACGCTCCATCCAAACTGGCCTTGAAGAATTACAAAGAGAATTAAAGTATATGCATTTCCAACTTCTGGTAAAGTCAAAACAAGAGCGCTCTACATTATTTCTCCTTCCTCTATTGCCAGTTAGCAGCAAGGGAACTCCCCTCATACTTTACCCTGTATTGCCCAAAATCAATTTGGATTAATGGACGCAAAACCAACCCCTTTTAAACTGCCTTTTTCTTAGGTTAAATCTTCTGCTAGCAAAACCACTTTGTGGAATTGGTGACTGTTAACACAAAACATCGAGTTTGCAACGTATTTTTTCAGCAAGCCTGATTCTTCTGGGTGGCCTGTTTAAGGTTTTTGCACAAAGCCCTGGGTGGTTTTGAACCTGCACAGAGCATGAGGGCTTCTCGTGCTTCATCTTCACAGAAGATCACAAAGAATCATTTTGTTGTAGAGGAAATGCCACCATGTAATGAGAGTTACTGCTAATGATATTGAAAGCTTTCATTTTACATAAATGAGTGCCATTTTCTTCAGATTTTTAGATGTTAAAGAATAAAATAGGGCGATCATTTTTCTATTTTGAAATAAAAAATAAAGTGAGCGGGAAACTCTTATGCAATCCAGTTTATCTTTTGCAGAGCAATTTTAAGGGCAGAACCTACTCTGAATCCATCGATGCCAGCATGCACAAGAATCCCCAATGAGCCCTACAACCACAGAACCTCCCAAGCTGCAGGACATCCACGAGGACCATCAAGTCCAACTCCAAGTCCAAATCTCTCTTTTAGTGCCCTTTGTATGTGGCTTACAGTTTGCTTTATCCTGCCACACTCTGGTAGAAGTTTGTTTGGTTCAGTTAGATGTTCAAATTTACTCATTTATTAGCCACAAATTAGTAATAACAACACCAGCATTATCTTTCTGATGTCTTTGCTGACTTACAGTACGTGTAAGTCTCCCATTGTAGTGAGCGCACACTTGACTGCACAAAGATTTTTGCAGTCCCATGTTTTGTGTGTCAGGAACGCGGGTACGGAATTTCTACAATTTAAAGCAAAAGTATCCAAACCACATTAAAAGGTTACCAGCTGTACCAACGGACATTGGTAAAACTGCAATACTGCAAAATACAGCTGTAACTGAGATTGCATTAATCTTCCATTTGCTGGAAAATGTTGCATTTTTACATGACTCTGCTTATCATTCTGAGGTATGGAAGGCAAACAGTTGAAACCCTTATTTGATTTTTCTGCTAATAGTTTCAGGGGAAAAAAGTTCAGAAAAAAGCAAAACAGGTCCTATTCTGAAACCACAGCAGTTTCAGCAGTTACCCAAGTGGTGCACCCAAACCACACCGAGGACTCACTTCAGCAAAAAGAGATGATGAACAAAATGGTTTACCACAGCAAGTGCTGTTACTTAGAGTGAACTCCACCCATACAAAGGGTTTATCTAATTTCATACCCCACAGCAAACTTGAGTTTGGAAGGCTGAGATCTGTATTGCAAAGCAAATATAACCTCACTGGTAGGATGCAAACACAAAATTTGTCTTACTGAATTACAAGATATTGACAACAAAGTGAAATATTTAGAGCTGTCTCAATATTCTGTTTCAATGCTGGGCCTACTTTATGCTTAGAAGAGTCTCTTGCTAAATGATGAGAAGCAGCATTTTTCCTGCCTTAGTCTGGATCATGGGCAAATGGGACAGAGTGGAAATGACAACTTCAAACTTTCACTAAACAAGGGTTCCTTTCCAGGAAACTTTCTAAACTGAAAAACATCCTTTAAGAAGTCAGAGTTGTGCTGCAGAGGACGAGGAGTGATCAGGTGATTACACTTGTGATTACACCTGAGCATATAATCCCAGGATTTCCACCTCTCCGGTTTTTCACATGGCAGAAGAAACCTCAGGTGCTTCCCAGCACATCTTTCTCGTGGCAGCTTACCAAATTTACATTTCATTCCCAACTTACTTGGCATGTTTTCCACCATCCTGTTAAGATTATCCAGCTCCCCTCAGTGCTTCATAACCTTCAGAAACAGAAGAAACTTGCAGAAATATGATTACTAGTTTCAAACTTTGCCTGAAGGTTAGTTACATGGAACTAAATTTTCTACAGAATATTTGGAGGTCTTTGTCTTCAACAGGGGCTATTTCTGCACTGTATTTCAAACTCAACTATTTGATGATAATACTCTTGGCAGAAAAACAGGACATGTTTTTTGTTAGAGAAGGGAGAAGTTTTCCTATGCAAAATCCACTCCGAAGAGCTTTGCAAAGTTTGCACCTTGAGTTCACTGAAACCTTTTGCTTAAGAGTAATATTCTACAAAATTCTTGAAAGGTGAGAAATCGTTACACGTTCAGCCCGACAATCTGCTCTGAAACAGCTTCTGGACAACCTCTTTCAACCATCAGTACTGAAATATCTTGACTCTGAGAGGCCAGCATAAACAAGAGAATCAAAGCGTGAATGGAATTTTTAGCTTGTGGCCAGGCAGGTGCTCCACCCATGAGTCATTTATCCTACACAACAAGGGATGCCTGTGTTCTAATGCAACTGTCAGGTCTTCTAGAAGGCATGAAAAATAAAAAAGCTTTTCCTGTCAGTCACAACTTTGAGGCTGATTTTCTCACTCTTGGCTGCAGATGAGGGGAACAAATGAAGGTAAACAGGCAGCATGGTACTTGTGAATAACTCTGGGTGCTGAAAAGCTTCTAAGGAAACAGGTGTGTAGTATCACACAGAAAAATAAACATCTCAACACTCCCGTGATCTCACAATGAGTAAAGAACAGAACTCTATATACCCTGCTCTAGACCAAATGATTGATCCCCACAACTTCAATAAATCTACACAATTCAGAGTTATATCTAAATTAAATCAAGGGATTTATATTACTTTTTTTTTTTCTTTCTGATTAACACGATCCTTTCTTTTGTTCCTAACTCCTGATTACATCCATTATATCTAACATGGGTTCTTTATTTAAAAATTTATTTGACTAAATACCTAGAGCAAATTTCTACATGGGGACATTCTACATGGTGCAAGTGCAAAAAAAAACGTCCACAAAAATGTGATGTGTTAACAAGTAAGTATTCATAAGACATGATTTTCTTTCAGGAACTGAATTCAGTAAATGCACAAGACAAAGCATTCAAATTTTGGCCTGCATTTATAAGGAAAACACTGAACAAATTGTGAAGTCTTAACTTTGATCTAGTTGAGACACTGAAGATGCATCTTAGGAAAACAAACTACTAAACCCCACTTACATATCTAACTCAAAAAGTAGCAAAGATCTAAGCTCTCTTTACCTCACTGGAAAGAGCCAACATGAGTCAATGTGCACTGCCAGTGCTCTTGGGCTGCCTTAAAGATGAAAAATAAGTCTAAAATTGCAAAAACAGTCAAACCATAAAATGCATTAAATTTAGAGAAGTGACACATACAAAAAAGAACTATATATATCATTGACATGAAGGAGGAGGAAGCATCAAACACAAAGGAAGGCAGCAGCAGAAACTGCAGAAATATTGCCTGCACTGCCCTGATCTGGGCCAGCAGCTGGTTACACACAGAAGGAGCAAGAGGCACCTGAAGTGGTCCCAGAGGTATAAAAGACATCACCAAAGAGTGAAATCTAACACTTTCAGTTGGACAATCTTGGTGCAGGGAAAACTGGAATATGTCTGCATATGTGTGATTATCTGGGTATCTACTCACTAAAGCTTTGGGGTCAAAGTGACACCCGAACATGCTCTTTCAGGATCTCTCCAGAACCGTGAGCACTTGAGTCGGCAAATCTTTCTGCAATTTTCCTTGCAAGCTCCCCGCGTCACAGGAACAGAACAAAAAGATGCTCTGCTGGTATTTTTTCCTGCACTTCTAGCTTCTCTGGAGCTGATAACAACTTTCTGCAACCACGCTTCTGAGGATAGGCAAAGGATGGCCGCTCCAAATTAGGGAATTAGAATCTGTAGACGATGGATTACAACATCCAGCGCAGATATAAGTTTTCAGATTGGTTCAATAAACACAATATTAAGATCCTGAAGACCTGATAAGATCTTAGACCCCTGACCGCTTTTCATTTTTTTAAGCTACCAACAGGTTCAGATATTGTTTATCAGCCAACTGGCAAGATGAAAAACAGGAGCTGATCAGTCAGATTTTGCTTGAATGAGTGTCTCCTGTCTTTTTTTGGAAGGACAGCAAAATACATCTAGCAGTCTTGTAATTAGTGATTTTGTGAAATACTGAACCCTAACACCTTGATTGGTTAAATTTATTATCAGTAACATCATTACTATTATTTTGTAATAATTTCTAGTCACTCACTGTGCAAACCTTTGTGTTTGCACTGAGGTCTGGAGTTCCACAGAACTAGGCCTCTGAGGGATCAGGGTCATGTTTCTTAACCCAAGGCAGCCTACTATTCCTGCTATTTTTCCAGTATTTTAACATTTCAAAACCATAGCAAGTAATAAAAACACTGCGAGAACAAAACTGAAGCCCTTAACCCAAAAGATTAACACAGAGGTATTAACCACTAACCTCTGAAATGCCAATATTCAGCTGCCATCATAGATCAGAGCTACAAAAAAATAAATGGATCACAAAACAAAGCTGAAGTTTTTTGACAAACTCTCCATGTGCAGTCTCAAATAGTAATCCACCAATGGAATTTATTTTCATACCTGTATTTCAAATAGTAGCTAAATAACTCCACTAATTTATTTCTTATACAGGATTAATTAGAATGTTATTCCTTTAAATTTACTCAGAGTGGTTGTGGACTCCTCATCCCTGGAATTGTTCAAGGCCAGTTTGGATGGGGCTTGAAACAACCTGATCTGCTGGAAGGCGTTCCTGCCCAAGGCAGGGTGCTTACAACTGGATGATCTTTAATGTCCCTTCAAACACGTATCAGTCTGAGATTCTGTGATTCTATACATTCCAAGTTACATTTAAGGAGTTCACTAGTAATACAATATTCACTACCTCTCTTAACCACTAATATAAAATAACATAATATAAATTATAACATTTACAAAAGATAAAGAAAGGTACGGTAATAAAATAATTGTGTTTATTAAATAAGCATTGCAAGAAAGCGGCACACTGAAATTGAAAAGTGTATTTTCTTCCTGTGTTTTTAGGACTTGTATTCTCTTACAGTTAAAAAGGTGAAAACCACTATAAGCAAGCAATAAAAATTTAGAAAAGGCTGAAGGTTTCACACCACTCTGTGGTGAAGGTTCTTCCACTAATATCACAGAACCCCAGAATAGTTTGAGTGGGAAGGATCTTAAAGCTCATCCAGTGCCACTCCTACCATGAGCAGGAACACCTTCCACTATCCCAGGGTGCTTCAGGACCCATCCAACCTGGCCTTTGACACAGGAATGCGGCACCCACAGCTTCTTTGGGCAATCTGTGTCAGTGCCTCATCACCCTCACACCGAAGAATTTCTTCCCAACATCCCATCGTGCCCTATTCTCTGTCAGTGTGATGCCATTTCCCCCTTGTCCTGTCACTTCAGGCTCTTGTAAATAGTCTCAGGATTTCCATCTTTCTTCTGGGCTCCCTTCAGGTATTGGAGTGCCACAGTTAGGTCAACCCAAAGATCTTCTTTCCCAGGTTGAAAAACCCCAATTCTTTCAGCTCTCAGTCACAGCAGAGCTGCTCTATCCCTCTGATCATCTTGGTGCTTTGTCTGGACTTGCTCCAACAGGTTCATGCTCCTCCTGGGCTGGGCACCCAAAAGATGGATACTTTTTTGGTCCTTGAACTTGAGGAGTCATTGCAGAATCTCTCCTTCCTGAGTCTCAATCGCTATGTCTCAGGTGATTCTGAGTGATTCAAGCCTCCTCCACGGCTCCTCAGTAAACACTGCATGCCCATTAAGCTCAGGTTTCTTTCTAAATACCTCTCTTGGAATCTGGGAATTCCATCAGGGATAGGCTTCCCTTGTCTGTAATCCCTCATAATTGATCATGTTTCTGCAGCAAGGTAAGAGTGCTGCCAATGCAAGTCATGGGAACACTGAGGGTGCCAGTTTGGAGGCTTCAGGGTGACTTTTCCATGAGAAGTCATTTTGAACCTACTGCCAGTTCTGCGGTTCTCCAGGCATCCTGAAACTTGGGTACTTCATCCATCACTCGTGGAATCAGGATTAAGGCAGAACTACATTCATCCAAGAATTTGTTGATGGCAAAAAATGTTGTCTCTTAGCTTCTCTGGCAACCATGAGCACCTGGACCATCATTAGTTGAGCAGGGCTAGTAACATTTGTTTGGAGGATGCCAACTAGTACCTGGTGACACTGACTATATCCTGTCATTTTAGTACCATGCAGGAATACTGAGTGGTGGATATGGAGCATGGGTCACCAGGCAGCCTTAAAGGCACTAAACTATCTCTCTGACCCTTGGGTATGAGTTACCTCTCCCATCCCCAAGGAGGCCTACAGGAACACTAGTGATAAAATCCCTAGACAATGTCGGCATCATTGGGAACTGATTGTAACCTACAACTTGGTGTGCCTTGTCCCCTTGGAAGCCAGGTCATACGCTCCTGTTGCAGTGCTAACTTGATGGGGCAGGAACTCTAATGTCTGAAAGGGAGCACAGATCCAGTGCCACACAGCTCAGTGCCTGCATCTTATCCTCACATCCTTCATGTACAGCATCAGCAAGGCAGGGCACGACCTGCTGTAATAGGAGGGGTCAAATGTTTCTTGTCCTCCCTGGATATAGAGTGGCTTCCTTCAGGGACTCGAGGGCCTGACAAGGAGTCCAGAGCATAGAGAGTAATGTGTCAGATGCTTGTCAGTAGTGGTTAATCTCACTGGTTAACAGCGCTGCTATAACCGCAATGTGGAATGCATGGGGCTGCACTGAAAGGAAGTGGTAAGGGTGGGGCATAAGCACTAGGTCCCACGATCAAAGCACTAGAGCATTTTACTTATAACCCAATCACTGACACCCACACAGCAACTTCCTGTACTTTAAAAAAAAAGAAAAAGAAAAAAAAAAAATCTGTTTCTCTCCTTCTGTAATCAACAACTTTTACCTAGAAACTAGTTAGCGGCAAACTCTGACTGATTTCAATCTGCAGCTCACAGCAGAAAACATAATTTTTAATCTGTGAGAACCTACAAGAGCCATTTTAACTGACAGGTTTCAGTCTACCAGTTCTTTCAGATTTTTTTATCCTTAACTGCACAGAAGTCCAATATACCCTGAGAACCTGCATAAGAAATAAAAAGCAACTAGAAGTTTGGTAGTACTGAGCACCACAGGCAGTCCTTTGCCAGAAGATAAAATGCACTTAGAAATCTACAAAACTCAGCAATGGTTTAGGGGAGTTTGAGAAAACAATGTAGAGTGGAATGTAGGTCCTTGACACAGGGGACATTTGTTTAAGAATGCTGAGATACTTTACTGTTATTTGCTTTTTGTTTATCACAGCTCGTTACACAAAGCACTGGTATTTCTTCAGTGTTTTTTGAGCACCATTCAAGATATAACATCAATAAATTTACAGAACATCTCACTCCTCTCCAAAGAAACCTGCAAGTACTCCAGTAGCACCTGGTGAACACCAAATCACTCTAATCAAGTCCTAGGGGAGTCTTATGAAACCAAATGTCCATTAGGAAATTCAAGGAGATTAATACGTTCCTGAAGAAAAAGTACATGCACGCACTCTCTTGGGGACTTTCATTAGAACAATCTTGTCAGAAGACCTAAAGAATTTCTTCTTGGCTGATCTGCCTCTACCTAAAGAGAATCTTCAACCATGTATGGGACAGAGATGGTGATTTTCCAAATCTTTTCATGGAACAGTAAGTCGGAGCTTTGAGGTCCATTGGTATCTAGGTTTGCTGCTTCAGGAACACCTTTTCCTTGCTGTTCTCTACTGGGATTCACTGAGTTATTAACCTTCCTCCTATTCTCTCTAAAGATTCTGCACTTAACCTCTAAATAGTTACACTGAAAAAATACACTAATATGGTATTTTACCATAAAAACAAACATGGGATTTCTTTTGGACCAAGCATGGATCAGGTAAGAACTTTGAAACATCTAAAAGATCTTGACAGACTGGTCAACAATAGAATAAGAAAGAAGGAAAACAATCATAAGGCTGAGATTCTACCCAAGATGCAACTCTAATTAAATAATCTCACAATTTTCATACTGTCTCCTAATCTTAGTATTCAAGATGGGAAAGATACGGATCTGGAGGGTACCTAATCCATGCCACACAATAAGGGTTTGCCTATCCCTGCCTGATAGTACCAACCACAGAGAGCAGTGAATGGAACTATCTGCTAATACATTTAGATCACAGCTGTTCCTCGATGGGCCAGCTGTGAAAAAACCCAAACATCAACTAAAAACAAACAAACCAACTAAAACATCCAACCCATTTTCACTTTACAAGCAGCCTGAAAACAGGTCAGCATGTGTAGGACCAGACCTGATGATCCACTGCAATCCTGCTACCGACAACCCTGGCAGCAGCAGAGAAGTTTCTCCACACGCTGTGCAAAGAATGTGTCCAGAGCCTGCATATGAGAGCAGCTCCCCTGAACCACAAACTTCTTTTAGAGGTCTTTCCAGGTCCATCTGAAGGCCTCTTGCTCTGACCATCACTATGCGGTGAACAGGTCATGTCCAAAAGGCTCACTGTCAGGACCAGTGCTCTACTTCCTCATGAAAGACTTGGATGTGGGACTGGAAGGCACACTAAGTAAATCTGGTGATGACACACAGATAGGAGGAGCTGTTGACTCCCTTGAAGGTAGACATGTGCTGCAGAGAGATCTTGACAAAGGAGAGGGCTGGGCAATCCCAAACTTAACATGTAAAGTGCCAGATCTCGCCCCTGTGACAGAGCAGCCCTGGATGCATCAACAGACTAGGGAACAAGAGGCCGTGAACCAGCCATGTGGAAAGGGACCTGGGGGTTCCTTGGTTGGTGGCAAGTTGGATCTGAGTCACCAGTGTGCTCTGGCAGCTCAAAGTGTCACCGTGTACTGGAGGGCACCAGGCCCAGCACCACCAGATGGGCAAGGGAGGGAATTCTCCCACTCTGCTCGGCACTGTGGCGGTCATACCTTGAGTGCGGAGGGCACCACAAAATCAGAAGGATCCAAAGCTGTTAGAGAGTGTCCAAAGGAGGGACATGAAGGTGGGGAAGGGTATAAGGAGCAGCTGAGGGCACTTGGCTCGTTCACCTGGAGCAGAGGAGACTGAGGGGAGACTCCTCAGGGGCTGCAGCTCCTCCCGAGGGGAGGCAGAGGGGCAGGGGCTGAGCTCTGCCCTGGGACAGGAGCCCAGCAAGGGCTGGAGCTGTGTCAGGGCTTGGCATGGAGCTCAGGGAAAGGTTCTTCCCCCCCGAGGGTGCTGGGCACTGCCCAGGCTCCCCAGAGCAGGGGTCACAGCCTAGAGGCTGTCAGACCTCAAGAAGTGTTTGGATAATGCTTTCAGCCAGAGGGTGACACTATCCGGGTGTCCCGTGCAGGGCCAGCAGTTTGACTCCACAATGTTTCCAACTCAGGACATGCCATAATTTTAAGTGTTTCCCTGATCCTGTGTTCAGCTCCAAGAGTTTGCTCTGCCTTTATTTTCATGAAGGAATGAGACTTAAAGCCAAACTCCTCATTCATCTGGACAAAATAGAGACCCATGGGCAAGGTGAGAACTGTGGCACACTTTGGTTCAGGACATCATGCAATCCCTCAGTGGATTATCAGACAATGTTTGCATGTCCCGTGCAAAAGCTTCACGCGCAGAAAAGCCCCAAATCAGGGACCATCAGGAACAATCCCTGGTGGATCCTGTTTAGTTTCCACTCTCAATGGCCTGGGAAATCAGATAGTTTCCAATGCTCTGCAAAAATATTTCTATTGTCTACTTGACTGCAGAGGTTTGAGGACAAGCAAAGTTTTCTTTTAGAGCATTTTGCACCTGCCTACCAAAATGCAACCAAACCACAAAAGTGTTTTTCAATATTAAACCCCCCCAAACAGAAAGAACAGTTTTACTAAAAAGAGTACATGCACGGAACAGAAAGGCAAATTACAGGTTTATCTGGTAATAACTAGCATTTATTCATCCTTCAGCAAGATCTTTATCACTTACTTGTTTTTTAATTAAACAGACCAATAAGAAAGGTAAGAAACAACGGAAGTTTCTTGTTTGTTTGCTGAGCCCATTCTAACACACATTTATGCCTGTATCTCTTGCTACAATCGCACTATATTACTATATAATTTCTCATGCTTTAAGTAACCACTGAAGATTGCCTTAGCTGTGGAAGGAAGGGAGGAGTAGAACTGCACAAGCACATGAGGTTCATTTGCTTTAAAAAAACCCCTGTTGTTTCCTCCTTAGTCTATTTTATCATAACAACATTTGCTTTTGGCAGAGTAGCGGAACCTCACAAATATTGTATCTCCTTAGAAGGGGGGAAGAGACACACTTAAACCATTTTTAACCAGCTGATTAAAGGCCAAGTGCACATGTCTAAATTAAAAACATATTCATAGAGCTGAATATTCACTAAATTCCTCAATATGTACAAAAGAGGGAATGGGGACACAAAAATCCAAAATCCCTCATGTAGGTGAGTCAGTACTCACCTTTGCTGCTACTATTACACTGCATTTGCTAAGAGTAATCACGTTTCTAACAAGGAATAGAAAGAAACCACATGTAAGAGATTACATAGGTATATTTAGTATTTATTTGAATCATCCAGCTTTTGTGTTTTTTTAAGCCAACTGAAAGTTCCCTCTTACTATCAACTGAACTCTACCACTGTTGTTAAAAGGAGACTTGAAACTACATGGCTTCAGTTCTTTAAACAGTTTCACTGGTAGCTGAATATCTTGAAAACAACTCCAGCAAGAACAGAAATTGTAGCTCCACTACAAGAGATATTATTTTCAATTAATGAGATTTATGTATCTCCCAGATTTCCGTAAATGATGGACTTGAAGCAGGAACAAAGCCATATATGCTCAGAAAGTGTTTTCTGTTTAATTCATGCTGGAATGTGCAAATGCAGGAATGATCCTACCTCGACAGACAGATCAGGACAAGTCTGTCTGACTGTGTACACTGTTCTTGTTAGTATCTAGTGGCAGACTGGCAGATGCCTCAGGAAGAACAACAAAACAAGATAAAGATGCAGCCACAATCAGACTGCCTTGCTACTCAGCTACAAAAGAGCTAGAGCCAGTATTTTGGCTTTTGGGACACCCTGTTGCTTCTGTTTCTTCTGAGAATTAGCTAGAGGTTTTTTTTTTAAGACCATTTACACTTTTTTGCATTCATCATATTCTCTGGCAAACACAGAAATAAACCCTAAATTTAGATTACCACATAAAAACAAACCTCTTTATTTTAAAGATGTCATTTACTAATCTTATGTGTTGCCTACTTAGAAAATACAGGGTTTTTTCCCCTGCCACATGTGATTTTACAGATCTGTCATAGCACTCTCTCATCATCTGTTTTCCAGTTTGATGAGTTTCAGTCTGGTTTATTGATAATTTTGTCAATTTACTGACAACTTCATATCTTCCTCCATGGTTGAAATATAAGCTAGACAGCAGATTGTCAGCTTGCTCTTATATCCAGCAATACACTGTAAATTGAAAGAAGCAGCTTTTAAAAGAAGAAAACCTCCTTACCACTGGGTGGCTTGGGTCGTGGAGGGACATTTTTCTTCGGTGGTAATGCTGGTGTGCCTGACTTGTTTTTGAAAGGGTCATCTGTGAATCCTGCTCCTCCAAAAGAGGAGGCAAAGGGGTCTGAAGCTATTGACTACGCGAGAAAAAAGAAAACAAAAAGGATGTAAGCACACTGTAGAATACCTGTGGTTTCATGAAGCTACAGGTTTAGTCAAGTAAAAGCATTAACTTGTACAGAATTCTCAGTGGTGTAGGAGGCTAACGCCCAAGGACAGAGGTGCCCAGATTCCATTAACATTCAAAAGACCTTATGCTCTTAATCATTTAAAGTACTTCTAGAAGTTTTTAGTCCTAGCAAAAAAGCTGACGAGAAAATAAAAGGAAGTAAAACTACTTTTTACTATTTAGCAATGAACAGTCATACCATAGCCTGACCTTCACTCTGATAAACAGAACCATGACAGAACCTGGAAAAACACAGCATGCCACAGAAAGGGATACTTTTATTCCAAGGTTTTTTGAAGTTACACACAGGTATTTGAATTTTTAGCAAGACCTTAGGGAATATCCAAAAGCATATGTTTAAATCTTCCTGTATTCAGATGGCTTTTCTAAAGGACACTGCTATTGATTAAGAAGCAAACAAGCATTATGCCATACAGGGAAATTTATCACTGTGAAATGAAGAAGGAAGAATTTTGTGAACAAAAGTAAAAAATCACAGTCAAACCTTGGCTAAAATTTCTACTTCAAGCCAGCCATGTCTATTGGTAAAGGCTGTTGCCATCTAGTGGAGAGCTAAAACCCTCCCCAAAATAGCAAAAGTTAGGGGAGGAAGAAAAAAACCACCAAGAAAAATATTAACACCAAGAAAAAGTGAAATGATAACCTATTTTATTTTTAACATTTACTCTACAGTGTTCAAGTGTTACTGTAGAGATAATGTCAGGAGTTGTCCACTGATGTTAACTGTAAATTCCAAACTCCATCTCAGGAAAGTGAAGACCAAGGCCTTCTCAATTATCCGTTTTTTTTCATGTGTGTCCTTTTTCTTCATCTGTTATTTAAAATGAACACAAATTGCCCATTTAAAGCATGGGGGAGACTGACTGACTGTTAAGAGTGGTGTAAGGTTTGTTTACGTATATTTAGCAGGGTAGTGTTTTGTTAAGAGTTGGACTCAATCTCAGAGGCCTTATCCAACCTTAATGATTTCATGGTCAGGATACTTAATATGAAATAACCAAGAAGCAAATTCCAGGACTTAGACAAAGGCTGGACACTAAAATATATTAATATCTGCAACAACTACCTCTTCTCACAAGTAAAAACTACAAGTCAATTTCTTTTCCAGATCTGGTATTTGAAAATGTTTGTGAAAGGCTTATTTATCTACCAGTCTTAGAAAGACTTTGCTATATCTGACATGGTTGGAAAATTCTTTGCTATACAACTGGTGAGGCTGGCTGGAAAAAAATTAATAAAACCAGATTGACAACTGAAAAGTTACAATCATATCACACTCTTCAAAAAAGTGTCTGTACATACATTTTAAAAAGCACAGTTGCTTTCTTTTTAACTTTTACCTTTGACATCTGACTGAAGTCTGCAAATCCCTCCCCACCACTGAAAGCACCACTTCCAAATGGATCCAGTGTTCCAAATGGATCTGGAACAGATATATGGGAAAAAAAAGTTATTTTGAATCATACTTAAGAATTACAAGGAATGCTTGGTGATGCCAGTGAAGCACACAACTAGGGAGGTGATTAAAACACACCTGCATTTTGACCTGCCATGAGATGTTAAAAGAGAATTCCACAAAACAACAGGTTTTCTAGCAGTTGTTTGGAGAGAAGTATCAATATGAGAAGAAAAAGGTGACATATACAGTGCCACAAAGACCGTCTTCATGAACCGGAACAAGACCACAACGCTTTTTGCCAACAGTTCACAAGACTCTTTATTTTCAACTCCTATATTTGATTCTTCTTTTGTAAAAAGATACCTCCTTATACATCTTCATGTGAAAACGTTTACTTCTTACCTGGACCTTTTGAAGAGATACTGGAAGACGTAAAAGGATCAGTGCTTTCAAAAGGGTCAGGCTAAATAAGAACAGATATACATAATTATTTTTCTGCTGGACTGCGCACTTACCTTTTCATGCCTATCAAAATCTCTTCTTTAAGACAAAAGTTTCCAATTTCAGACCACTCTATTCAGTGGACAGAGTAAGATAAAATCAACTGATTCTATGAAATTTACATTATTACTGCATTTGGTTATTGATAGCCTTGAACACAACATCAGGTACCTACAAGTGAGAAGAGCATCCCACTGAAATATATGCAACATTAGTTACCAGGGCAAAATATGAAAATACAGAAGTGTTCAGTCTTTAAGCAACAGAGACAGAATATTTGTGCCATCCGTTTATATTATTATTAATTCAGGGAGTCTCTATACTGCTTCTTTTTAAACAGATGGTTTTTACAGTTGCTCTTCAGTTTGGCTTTTATTTAAGTACAATCCTACACTGCAAGACAATTTTTCCACTGACTGAAACTGGGGTTGCGTAGCAACACTCAATGAATTGCATAAAGTGAGGAAAATTCTAATAAAAACAAAACTGAAAAATTCATACGCCCCCCTCCTCCAAAAGAAGCACACACATGTACATCAGGACAGCTTAGAGCTGCGACTATGGCTCTAACAAGCGTGTTCTGTGCAGTCCCTCCACTGTGCTGGCTCCAGCATCTGCTGAGGTCTCAGGAATGCTTTAGCCAGAGCAGTTCTTCCATCTCATTCACTATGTGATTGCTGAAATCTATGGGATGGAGGGAATGGCGGGATGAATGGGTGCTGCTGGTTTGAAATTCCCAACAGAGAGAAAAAATACCCACCTAGCAGTACCTTCATGGTGAATGTACCTCATTATCATGGAGCTAGAGAGAACACTGCTGATTGCCATAACAATCCATACTCACATTTTAAGAATATAATTAATGATATTTCATCAGTTAGGCAAAAAGTGTTTTGTGCTATTTCATCCCTTTTAGCTTTTAGACAATAAGTCTGTCAATAGTAAAGAAATCTATTAAGTCTAGATTAAAAAATTACTGACCTTTGAGGGTAAAGTGGGGGGTTTTGTGAATGGATCAGAGGTAAATGGGTCACTCTTCACCTGTTTCTTGAAGAAATCCTCAGGGGCAGAACTACGAAATGGGTCACTTTCCTTAAATGGATCTCCTCCGAAGGGATCTAGAAGGAGGATGAAAAGGTGAATAGAATGTAGCACTAGTGTGTCTATAAAGAACATTCTACATTGGACCTCACACTTACTGGTACAATTTTTCTTACACAAACACAGTGTTTTAGTAAATCTGATAGACCTCTCTACAGAGGGTATTTACTAAGTTTGAACAAGCACATGTCTATATGAAGCTTTCAAACCTAATAAAGAGTTACACACTTCTCATTAAACATACTGATTCTGAATGCACACCCTGTTGGGTTTCTGTGTTCCCACATGCAAACCAAAAATCTGAAGTCAGGGAAACCTTCATGCTTCTTTTGCGTTTGTAAATCTTTGTGTTTGGCCACAAATTGTTTATACCACATCTGTCCTGTCATTAAAAAAGGGCTATTACCTGCTGGAGCAGGTGGTTGCTCTGCAAAAGGATCATGCTGGAATGGGTCACCTATGAAGAAAAGAAAAAACCTTTTTTTTAATCTACTATTTAGCAAGATGATAAAAGTTTGTGAAAATAGAATTTACTCAACAATTGGTCTTCAAGGTCTTAAATAAGCATTTGTCACTTACTGCCTTTGAAGGGGTCTGCTCCCTTAAATGGATCAGATTTGAAAGGATCTTCTGTCTGGAATGGGTCTGTATGCAATTCTTGTGTATTATTGGTAAACATCAAAGCTTTATTCTTAAATGGATCATCCTAAAAATTAAGAGGAGAAACATAACAGCAGCTTGTCATGATAAAAATGCCCAGTTACCCATTTAGCAGAAACTGTATGCCAGCTTGGTTCCCGTTTAACAGTCTTTAAAATTACTTCCTAAAGAGCTTTCTGAATATGTGACTTCTAAATAGAAATAATTACACACCAGAAGGAAACGTGTACCCCGAGGCTACACAGAACACCAAAAGCAATTAAATGTTAAAATGTTGCCCATATTAATCTATTCAACTCTCAAATACTTAAATAACAAAAGCAAACTAACCTCAAACACCACACAAACACCACATAAAAAATTTCGTTCCTCCCCACCATTTCAGCTCAGCTTCAGGTAAGACACTTATTTAAAAGGAAAGGATACATAATCTGTGGACTACAAATACAAGTGACTATGGAGTAGTCAAATAATAGATTGCTTCTTGTTAACTCATCTTTGAGCTTAAAGCTCCAAACACTGATTTCCCATGGTAAAGCACTTCATGCAGGAAGAGTCACCCCATTTTGATGACAAGATGTTTCTCAGCAGAGGCCAAATCTACGTCTGTCAAGTTGCAGAAAATACCCTGCCTGAATAAGCAGTCAACTGAAGTTATGAAACCTCCTCATGACATTCATTTACTAGACAGCCCAGGCTTGGGACTGGCTGGGAGGTCTCTGCTGAAACCCCAAGTGCCGGCAGCACCTGCACAGCAGAATTCCAGGGACAATGGGAGCAACTCCATCCCACATAAGGAATATCCAGAAATAACTATCCACTTAACTGCCTCCGTCTCCAGAAAGAGACAGGATTTCTTTCATCCCTTTACAAGATGCAAATGAAATCATCCTAATTAATATTTCTCAGAACAGAGTGGGGGAGGAGACGAGGAAGAGGAAGGAAGAATTGAGAAACAGGAAAGTGGCACAATGGTTTAAAAAAATTGCTAAGAACACAGACTGGTGTTTTCTGCCAGTAAGTGGCTTCTAGGTTTTGCAAGTAAGTGAAACATCTGGAAGTTTTCACTGGAAATCAAATATATTTATGCAAGCCATGCAAGCAGAGAAACTAAGCAATGAATTGTTTTAAAACCTTTAAGTACATGTTTCTTGATGTACTGTTCTTTTTTATCTACACTGTTTTTCTTTCAGACGGTTTGTTTTTACAGAGCAAGTGTAAAGTAGTGCATAAAGTCATAGGAAATACTGTGTTTACAAGGGTAAACATGTTTCCATAATGAGGAAGGATACACAAAGATGTGCAAGCAGAATCAAGCAAGCATGCAACTTTTATCTTGTATCATTTAAGACAAAAAACAAAAGAAAGTTCTTGTAATTTAGAGGATTGTTTAACACTCAAATCAACATTAGATATCCAAAAGAAATTGACTCAAAAAATGCTTAAGAACTTGAAAGATTTTATGATTTGGGAAAAAATGCTGATTAAATAAAACCGTAACAAATAAGAAAGATGATGCTGCAATTATTTATGCAAAAGAGAAACATCCTTTCAGAAAGGGAACATGAACCTAATAAATGTAGGCCACTGTAAAGCAGAAATTTGTAGAGCTTCTTTTGGAAATAAGAAGGAAATACAAGATACAGGGAAATTCAAAGCAAGAGAAGATTTCACCTTGGAAAACTGGACAACGTGCAATAAAAAACCAAACACCTGAACTGGAAATAAAGCCCCACCTCTGCCTCGAGACTGAACATGTGACAGATTATAACTCCACAAGACCACACGCCAAATATCAAGTGAAAAATACTTCAGATTAGGTGCAAGTCAGAAGCTTAATTAGTGTAAAATATACTAAACAACAGTATTTTTTTTTACCATAGCTCCATAATTGCTTCTTTCTGTCTGCCCAAGGCCATCACTCATGTCTGCCAAATTTGTCAGACTCCCACCATGAATCCCATTGAGAGCTTCGTTGTATTCTTCAATGCTCTTATTCACTTCCTGATGGTTCTCTTGCAGCTGAGAGAGTTTACTTCTTGCCTGAGAAGGAAAAATGCTTGAGCGTGTTACACACCCAACAACACTGTCATCCTTACAGCATCCTTCCCGACTCAAACCAGGAATTAACCGACTAAACACCAGTCCAAAAGGCTGATTTCATGAACCTGGACTTTTTCCTCCTCTGGAAAATAATTTTTCAACTCAGCATTTCAAGAAGCCCAAAAATTGTATAAAGTACAGGGAATACCTGGTTTATTTCCTCCTGGGTTGATTTTAAAGATTTGATTATTGTTTCAAGCTGCACTTTTCCAGCCTGGATACTCTGCTCTAGCTGAGTCTCTTCTTGCTGGAGGCGATTCAGCTCTGCTTTTGCTCTGCTAAGGTCATCTTCCTGTAATTTTAAATCTGATTCCTGAGACTGAATCTGCATTTTTAGTGATGAAATCTGAAACAATGCAGTAGAAAAATCAGAGTGAAATTTGGAATAAATAGGACTTATTAAATTGTGAATTTATAATAAGTAATAGAAAGTGGTAAAGCAACCTATCAATATTAAGGAAAATATTTAGAAGTTAATATGAAGAAATGTATGCTGCTTTCTGCTGTTACACAAAATCCTTGATAAAAGTACATTCAATAAAATCAAGAAATACTATTTTAAATCAGAGAAATACCCACTATATATAAAGGCAATCAAAAGCTGCTTCCTAGATGCTCACCTTCAGAACCTGGTTCCATTGAAACATTTATCAAGTAGCTTAAGGTTGATTTTTAACTCTGTTAACAGTTAAAATTACAGCGCTGCTTATAATCTTCCTTAAACACTTTCTTATGTGACTTCCTTACATAACAAGTTTCTACCTTAAGGTAACATCCTATTTCCATTGGCAATTGCATCCACCTGAAAACTCAATCCTGATCACACTGAGAGTGATCAAAACCAGCGCCACTGCCATGGACTGTCTCATGGGTTAGGACTACTGATTTTCAATTACCCTGTTAAGCCGAATAAATACTTTGTCATGTATTGTCAGAACAACAACAATTCCTGTAGAAAGTGACCCCTGGAGATCACCAGGTTCAACCTTTCATTTATGACCATTATGGAAGGTATTAAGGATAGCAAAATCCATTCTTGGACCTTTGTATTTGTGTGAAAATTGCTATTTATGGTAAAAAGAAAGCAAGCAAGCTTATTCATTAAATAAACAGAACTTCCCTCAACAGAACACATATTACTCATGAGCAGGTCCAGAATTAACATGCACTTACCACCTGTGTTTCTTCCTGGCATTTCTGTCTGACATCATTCAGCATATCCTTCAGTTTGGCTTTCTGCTGATCCATCTCATCCAGGCGGTCTTGGGCATCTTGTTTTTGAGCCTCCAGCTCTTGCAAGTTACTTGTTTCCCTATCTAAATCATTTTGTAGTTCCTGAAAAAAAAATCCACAACTTGTAACTCACATTTAGCTGTTGTCTTAAGGAAGGATCAGCCACAGACAAAGAACTTAGCAAAACTCAGAATATTTTCTACATCAGACAGGCTACACCCTGCATTGGTCTCTTCTGTTTCTGCAGGAACTTGTGTAAGACATCAGGAAATAAATAAATCACTGCTAACAAGAAGGAAGAGGGACTGTGACACAGAGCATATGGCACTGAGTTATCCTAATTATCAAAACCAATACTCTCCAAACAATAATTTCCTGTATTAGTGTTAATTAAACACTAATAAAGAAGACATTTCAAACTGTTCACATATACTATGCTTATATTAGCCAGCATCAGATGAAAACATTTCTGATGGAGAACAGTAAACTTTTTTTTCCTGTAGTTACTGGAAAATCCCAAGAAAGTATGATAGAAGGACAGAAAAGATGCTAAATTGCCATATATTACTTAGATTAACATGGAAACTATTGATGATAATCAGTTTTTACCTGAACTTCATTGGTTTTCTGTCTGATCGATTCTTCCTTTTCCCTAATGTCCTGCTCCAGAGAATATTTTTCCCTGTCAGACAAACAAGGACATGTATTTGTGATCAGTTAAATAAAACAACACATATGCAAAAATCAATTAAATATTATTCTGGAAACACCATGAAGACAAAAATGCCAGCCTGTATTCTTATGCATTCCTTAAAGGAGAAAAGGTGCATGTGTATCAGTGATTCTCTGAAAAACACCATCTGTGCCCATCATCAATCTTCTGAAGTCACCTGATAGACCTGTAAGGTATCACTAGGAAATTCATCAGCAGTTACAGCAACAAATAATGACACAATAACTAAAAGAAAATAAAACTAACTGACACACCAGTACTATAGACTTATTTTGTTATTCTACAATAAGATTTTGTTAACAGTCCACAACTATTACCTCTGCAGCTGTGCAATTTCTTGACTAATATCATCCAGTTCCTTCACCCCTGTAAATTCTCCTGATCCAACAGAACTTGCACTATCCTGTTAAGAATGAAACAATCTATTAAAATGTCAAGTTGCAACAGAAGGTCTTCCTTTAACAAAGGCTGAAGACAGAGGTGGGATACAAAATCCTCTTTATTTGCTTTTGCAAAATTCTACAAGAGACATCAAATTACTCTGTAACGAGCAAGGAACATGCCACACAGTCCCACCTGTGAGACAGGAGAATTTTTAATATGCCTGTTTAACAGACAGGACAGCTGAACACACAACATTGAAAGGACAGGCACAGTGCCAACAAGGAAACTGTGGACTATGGTAGAATTAAAATTCAAAACCAAAAATTCAGTTCTGCTATAGTCCATAGTAAAGTTTACAGGGGACTTAATGAAATCAGATTGTAATTCCAGTCTTCTAGTGCCTTGCCACAAATTCATGCCAATTTCTGCAATTATACCCCATTTCCTGTAGGTTGTTTCTACATTCATTCAAGTGTAGATCAGGAAAGATACTGAGGGCATCCCCTGCCTTCTAGATATCACTATCAGGACTTAAGAAAAGATGTCAGCATTAGGTACAAAATTGGTTGTTACTATAAAAAAGATTGCTCTTTAAAAAAAAACCAACACTGCAATTGAGCAAAAACTGCAGCAGTGAACTCAGTGCTAGTATGAAAAACCAGGAGACATACAATTTTTATATATAGAGCATTTTAAACAGAAGAATGCAGAGTTTGCTTGCTTCACTCACTTTGAGACTGCTGTGATAACCACAAAAAGCTTGGCTTTATATTAAGAAAACAAATAAGAACTCAACTAACAAGCCAAGACCAGAAGAGTAAGATGCAACATTTTTGTAGAAACAACAGGTGAATATACAGTTCAAATAATTTAATTAAGTCCTCACTTTTGGGGGATCATTTTTTTGCCATTAAGTCATCACAAGTAACAGCAACAATGTACACTAATTCTTCAAGGCAGAAAATAAAAAATCACTTTTATTTGGTCAGGTCAGACACAGATTTGCTGGGAGACCCGTTCTAAATGCCTGACAGGATCACAGCCAGGTGTCACCCAACGTGAGTAAGAAAATAAGTTAAAATGAGCTGCTGCACTGGTTAGGATATGAGTCGCTTAATTAAGCTCACAGTAGCATACAGTTTATCTTATGCTCAGCTAAACACATACTACATGGAAAAAAAAAATTGCAATTAACTGAAAGTAGCAGGAAGCTTAAAGCGCTCACACCAAGATGTATTTACTGCTCACAGCTGCAGAGAACTAGTCCAAAAATAATTTCAACAGCACTGTGCTGCCTGTCCCAGGAACTTCCTGCCAGATCAATACACCTCCAGTTGCTGAAGGAAGGAACATCACCAGGATGGCAACCAGTGCTGGACACTTGGCATTGCTGTGACATTATCAGCACGCCAAGAGCAGCCGGCACAGAACTCAAGAGCAGAGACAGGCAAAGGTGTAGAAATAAAAACTCTTTGAAGTTACAAAAAGCATACATTAGAAATGTGCATTCCTTTGGACACTGCGATTACTCACACGCCGCATTTCTGTTAGTGCTGAGATCTCAGTTCCTACAGGGGTCAAGTAACCTGATAGAGTCTATAGGAAAAGGATATAGGAAAAACCTTAGGAGGACCATAGCAACAGCAATAATTTAAATATATTTAGAGTTCCAAAGGTTTTTTGTTAGGGAAAGCAAATAAAAGTAAAAAAAAACACAATATAATTTATAGAAAAGGTGAATGTAGTGACATGACAGAAGTATTTCTTCAATTCAGTTTCAAAAATGCACTGACATGCAATTGAGGAAAGGAAAAAAGCAGAGTCACATGCTTCAGTAAAAAGTGCTATTAGCAGTGATGGACACTGGACTCCCATGGATACACGGACTGCCATGCTACAAAGGATGAATCCCAGAAACTAGGAAGCCATCACTCCTCCTTTAGCCATTAAAAAAGGTTATCTTTCCATGGGAGGAATTTGGTCCTGATCACTGCCAGGGACAGGCTGCTCAACCTGCTTTTCATATTTGCTGTTACAAGTTCCCTGACTCAACCTTCTGTATGACAAAGGATTATGTTTTATGCTAGATTTTTTCCCAGCATTATTAGTCCCTGGTTTATGGAATAGTTTACTGCATTTTTCTTTACTTACTTCTTGGTTGTTAAAAAATTAGCTATATTTTCAAATGTTAAAAGAATTTTGGAAGAGGAGATAAAATATTGGCAATTCTTTAGCGTAATACTAAAAAAAAAAAAAAAAACCATACCAAATTCATACTCAAAGCCCGTAACTTTAAAAGGACCTACGTTCAGTATTATCGCCAACAAATTGCTGACTTACATGGATGGGTGTGTTCCTGTCTGTGGGAGGAATCATATCTGGAGGTAACACTTGTGGAGGATCAATCCCTTTGCTGACCTTCTGCTGAATGAGATACATGGCGAGTGCAAATTGGTCTTTGCTGAGTTTTCCCATCTGTCTTGTGTCTGCCAAAGCCCTGATAAAAAATAGATCATACTTACAAACAAGAAAATCTTATTTCTGCTCTACCAAAAGGCCTGAAATACATATACACATGTAATTTCTTTTTGAGGTTTATCCTCATCAGAGCTTACTTATACTAATTAGATTTCCATTCATAGTGCAGTATTTTATTACACATATTTAACTGAATACAGTAGCGCTAGTCTGAGAAAATATTTTGAGCACTAGAGTTTCAAAACACAATCACAATTCACAGGCTGACCTATTGCCTCCCCTCCCAGAAAAGCAAAGGGAGTATTTATTTCTCCCTTAATTTTCCACATAGCCCACATATTGCAGTATGTGGACAAGTAAAAGAAGTTGGGGATTTTTGTTTCAGGCATTTTTTAATATTAGTATCATATTATCAAGCTGAGTTCCCAGATCAGCAAGTTACAAAAAAGTATGGAATTCTTACCATATATGTGCTAGGAGATTCTGGGACAGACCTGAATGCATAAAAATGTCCTTTACTTCTTGGCCACTCACAAACCCATCCATGTCTGTGTCTGTTTTTAAGAAAATTTCATCATATCGCACTTTTTCGGACATTGGTACCGCCCAATTCACAGCTGGCTGCAACACAAAATTTGGTATTTCAAAAGAACTGCAACAGTCTTTATGAGCTGAGTATATATGACATTATCCAGAACTGGATGCACTGAACATCTTGCATATCCCAGTCTGACTGGTAAAACATGCAGTGCATGTTTTAACTTCAAATTTTTTTATCTGAATAAAAATACTGATAAACAGCTATTAATCAGTTGAAAAGCATCAATTCTTTGGAAATACAGAACAAACTCGGCATATAAAGTCCTCATGCTAATAGCAGGAGACTTAGAATCAGATAAATTATTTCTTTGGTATTAAAGGAGATACACTAAACCTTTCTACGGTTTCACTTTCTTCATAAAGTGAAAATTCCCCCTAAGATTTGCTACCTTGTGATGTTCTTCCAAGTCTTACCATTCTCATTTCACCTTCTCCACCCAAATCACCCCAACACAAATGCTCACATAAAGCAGAAATCAAAAAGTAGATTTATTTTTCCTACAACTTACAAATATACAAAACTAAAAAAAAAGAAAGAAAGACGTGTACCTGTGTTTGTTTGACGTGCTTGGGAGACAAGCTCCCTGGGCTGTTCAGACTGTTGTCACTGTCATGGGATGGTGTGGAACGGAGGCTGTCTTTTAGAGGAGGACTTGCAGGGAGAACAGGAACTGCACCAGGGAAGACCGGTGTCTTCTTTCTTTTAGAAGGTGGTACGAGAGAAGGGGGCAATCGTGAAGGAACTGACTCTTTCTCAAGAGCTCTATAAACCAAATGCATTGCCTGCAAAAGTAAAAAGGTCAGATACACAATTCACAATTATTGGAAAAAGCAACAAGATCTTCCTGTGTCAGACATGTACATATTAGTAAAACAATGACAGTAAGACTCGAGACCAGAGCGACAAGAGAAACCAGAGCAATTAATTTTGAATGTAATTCCAAGAAGTTTAATCTTGACACAGACAAGAGTCAGTAGATGGGTTTGAGGAAGGTCATTTAATAGCTCCACGTGAACAATTTAGAATAGTCGATTGTAGCAGACAAAGCTGCAAAGCTCTGGAGAAAGAAATGAGCTATTTGCTTTGACAGACAGACTAGGCAGCGAATTGAGAATTTAAAGCAACCTACCACAGCAAATTCATCCTTGTCCAGGTGACCATCTTTATCAATATCACTTAGATCCCAGACCTGCAGCAATTAAGATCAAAAAATGATTTGCAGACCAAGTTACATTTTATGTATTCGTCATATTAACATGCCCTCCAAAAGCTCCTCGTAGATTTTGGTTATGATCATATTAGTTATGTTACCTATCTAAGCATTCTCTGATGAAACAGACTGGATTAGAGTTTTCTGGCCACATGAATCAACACTGGCTCTAACAAATTCTGGCTGCAACACAGGCAGGTTTTTTCATCTTTCTATGATGCAATTACAGAGTCATCAAGCTGAGTAAAAGCATTCAGAGGTGGCTTTCAGGACTGCCTAGAGGGTGTGGGCTAGCAGATTATTCAAATTCCACACAAGAAAGTTCAACAGAAAAGTCAACACATCTCTAATTCCTATTTCATTCCTAGATGATTAGGGTTTTCTACTAAAAGCTAAAACTATGTACAGCTCCCTCTGGCCCCCTGAATTTCCTGTCAGAGAGAATTTAAGCATTTATCAACTATAGTTCATTATTAGGTTAGGCACAGTCAATGAAACTCGAAGAAAATTTAGCGAGATACAAAATTTTGTGAACTCCAACATAGTACTGTTTAATCAACACTATGACCTGGAGACAGCAGAGTGCACAAAAAGCCAAGACTTGAGGCTCAATTGTGAGAATTCTGCTTTATCACTGGACCCTTGACAAATTTAAGCTCCTTGATTAGTCCTTTGTCCATTTCCTCAGTGCCTCATCCTGCCCACAACTTTTTCTGGAAGAGGCAAAGGCTTCCTGAATTTCCATTGAGACAATAACGACATAAAATCCAAAGCCTTTCAAGACTTCATGATACTCAAGAGTTAAAACAAATCAAACTTAGATTTTGTAGATAATACAGAGGCGCTTCTTCCTGAAGAGACTGAAGTTGCATCAAGAGCAAACAGAGCTCACACAGAAAGCACTCATTCTCAGAAATATCAATATGCAAAGCATTAAAGAACGTGTTTTTAATGAAGGCAGAAAAATATTTTATGGTCTGCCTCCCTTGCAAAGACACAATGGATACACTAAACTCAGATCTTGAAAGTATTCATAAATACACATGAAAGAAATGGATTGAATGGTATGTCTAATAACTCATCTTTGTAAAAATGAGAAGACAGCAGAATCTGATGTTGTAACAGCTATTATGGTTCAGACAAGCTTTTTCTTATTTTTAAACAATCAATATCAAATTTCCAGCTCTTAAATGAACGGAGAGATAATGAAGCCAGTCTACTCCACGACCAAAATTACTACTCTTACTCTTGTTTCTAAGCAGAAGACTTCAGAGTCCTAACATTCCTGCTTTATAGCATGCACAAGATGCAAAATCTCAGCCAAAACCTAATCTCTGTTGATAAGTTACATTTTTAACGTTGCAACTATGGGAAGCTAAATAGAGTCTAGCTAAATCTAAACAACTTACTTACCCTTCCGAGGATATCAAGAGGTAGCTTTGAATTCATCAGTACTGGTTTTACTTTGTCTCCTGAAAGTAAACCATTTACTGGCAAAAGGCTTTCAAAAATACCATCAAACTTTGCTTTTTCTTCCACCTAGTTGGTAAGAAATAGTCTGAATAAGTAAAAAAGTGTGCCTGTGTGAGTAATGAAAATGAGATCTTGCAAGAAATTAATACTGGTCAGTAATGCATTCATCCTAAATTTCCAAGCTTTCTTGCAAGTGCCTCTATACTGTATTTAAATGTAAACCCATAGAGAAAGCTTTGAAATTAAGCTCCTAAATCGAAGGTTATGATAGCCAAGAGATTTTACCATGCAGCAGACAAGTACTTCTGTTTTTAACAAACTTTGATAAACTCTATAGAACTGAAACTTATTCTTCCCACTTTAAAGTACATATAACTAAGTTTTTTAGATAACTTTCTACCTTTCGGGAATGTCTGCTGTTGAAAATTACCTAAATACAAATACCCCACATATGCATTAACAGTTATTTTTTCCAAATTATATATATTGCCTGTATCACTGAATGATAATTACAAAATAGGAAACTCAAGCTTTAAATTAATAGTTCAGATTGGATGCGGTGAAATACTTTGCTGTTCACAGTGGGGCTCCTTTACACAAATAAAGTGCCTAATTGTAGGATTCTGGAAAAAATCTAGGGAGAAGATTAGAATTCATTGTCTTAAAAGCATCACACCAGTGGTTGCCAAAGGGTTGTTTATAAACCTACACCTTGGTGTTCTCTATCGTGCACAGAAAGGGAAAACTTCTGAAACACAAAATATATTTGATACAAAATTCTTTCACTGGGAAAACTACACACAAGAAAAATATTTACTACTAAAAAATGGATGGAGTGTGTTCTCTTTTATACTTACCCTAACAGCCCAGTGAGTCTCTGTTGAGGGTGGTGTGATCAGCAAAGGACTGCTAGTGTCATGCTAAAAATTAGAAAATTATTTTTATATACACACACTTTTATATTGATAAAATAAATACACACACTTCTGTCTCTAATCCTTACTAATCGCATCAAGTTCTAGATGGCTATAGACATGAATTGAGGAAAACAGGCTGCACATGTACCTAAATAAAAGTCACACTCATTTTACAGCATTACAGTGCTTGGGCAAGGACATTTAGTAGATGCATTCGGTACCCAAACACAGAATCAACACAAGCCAAAGAGGCTCTAGAGCAGCTATTGCAGAGAAAAGCTGCAGCAGTGCTTTTTACAACTCATTCCTGTTGACCCAGCTCCTTCTTTTCCCATAAATTCAGAGTTTAGCCTCATCAGCTTCCTGACCAAACTGACCAGACTTAAACTCACTTTGGTATTATAGTCCAGGAAGGGGCCAGTTTCTTGTCATTCAGCATGACAAAACTGTGGCAGCCCTTGCTGCTGCGTCCTAAGGAACTGTTTGACAGCAGCCCAAAGCCCCAGAACCGTGATATTTATGAAACAGAAGAGTTTCCCAATGTTCCAACTGAAGCCTTAGTTCTCGTATAACACATACCTGCATTTAAGTGGATATTACTTACAAATTTAGGAGGTGGCACAGTCAAATTCAGACTGCTCAGACTTACATCGTGGCCATTCTGTGCACAGGCTACGAGGCGCAATGCAATATAGAAACCCTACAAACAATTGTGTTGTCTATTAAAGACCAGTTTAAATCACAAAAAATAATCCACTTAAAATTTTTACTAACACTGTACATGTCAAACTCAGTAAAAAGAAACCGCAGATGTACAGACCCATAATGACAACTACTCCTCTGCTTTTAAGGACAAGTCAGGAAAAATTTTACAGTAACAGGAAACAAAGAGAAGAAAACCGAAGTTAGCTTTTATGAAGAACTCTCTTCTAATTGAAATACAACAATTTTTTTTAAAGATTTATAATGTTTTATTTGTATCTACAAGTAACTTGCTATTTCCCATTCCGAGCCATATTTAGTAAAAACACTGATTTTTTCGTGCACGAAAGTCTAAAATCAAATCATTTGTGACTCAATGACTGTGTACCTACATAGTACACACACAAATTATTTACAAAACAAAAGAGATACAGAAGATTAGAACCAAACTTTTCTGCAGCCTGTCTGAGTAATGCACTTGGATATGAGCAGTGCTGGGGAAAAAACTCATCTTGTAAACAAAAACTCAGCCCTGAAAAAGATAAAGGTAACTACTAGTGGTACCAGGGCTTGATAAAAACAAGGCAAATCTGGGAAAGGTAATAGAGGAAGTCCACATGAACATTTCCTTTACCTGTTTATCTAAGTATCCTTTACCCTCTGGGTCAGCCAAATCCCATATCTGTGGAGATACAAAATAAAAGCTGCAGTGAAATTCAAAGAAAACTTAGCTCAACAGTTCCTACTGTATGTCTTCTTAAAGTGTTCCTTCAGCTGTCAAGTAATGACATACATCGTTATTGATTTGTTAACAACAAATCGTTACACAAAAGACAAATTTTCTTCGTAAATTTTTCGTTTCACCTAAATGAAGTACACAGACAATTACTGCATTATCCAATTCCTTCAACTTACTTTTCCAAGGATGATATCAGAGAGACCAGATTTTTTAAGAAACAGAGCAGCTTCACTTGCCCCAACTCTTCCTGTGTATGTTGGATCTACCTGAAGGAGAAAAATTAACATTTAATTAAAACACGACTGATGCGAAAGCAGATTTAAGAAATGCAATGCCTCTTGCCTCTAGGTCAAGAGGAGTTACACGAACTTGTAACTTGTATCACCACTTGGAATTCACACAGTTTTAGCACTGCAATGGGGAAAAGAAACAGAAGGAAATCTTGGGGAAGAAGAAGCTGCACTTTATTTTAACTTTTTTTTAAGAACGTACCTGTTTGTAATATGTTTCATATATTGGATTCCCAGTAGGAAACTGAAAAACAAGTAAAAAAACAGAATAAACAACAGAAAAGAAACGTATAGCACTTTGTGTATTACTTCTATTGAAAACCTAAAATACTGTGTTCATTTGCTGTGTTACAAACTGGACACTTGGAATTTAAATGTGGGTAACAGTGACCCACCAAGACCACAGACTATTGTTATCTCTTAGAACCTCTTGGTCATCAGGATTCCTACCTCTCCTAACACTTTTACTAAATGACACTACATTAGGGATAAGGTTTGAAGAACAGCTTTGAATTATTTGCCAAACTATTTGAGATCTCAGTATGAGAAGTACTGATAAGAAAAGCTCCGTTTTCAAAATAATGCTGACCCGACTACCTCCTGCACCATATACATCCTTGTAGAATATTTTCAGCACACACACACACACACAGAGCCCAGTGCCTGTGTTAACACATTTTCAGGACTAGGACCTTAGACTGAAACAGAGTAAACGAAATGAAACAAAACAAAAAAATCCCAAACCAAAATATATATATAATGAACGGCAAATTAACAACTCTCATAATTCTCTGACAACGCTTCTGGAGGATTGTAACTTAGTGTAATCACCGCACTACATGAAAGCTGCGGACCCAAGGGAAGCTCTGCCTTTTCAGTGTACTAAATCAGAAGATCCTAATCCTTCTTGCTGACATTCCAAGCAGATGGGAACTGGAATGCCAAAAGATGCTGAAGCTCCAAAACCTATCTTCTCACTCGCCTCCTACAGTTGCCACGTGAGTTCTAGCCCTGTGTTGGTTACCACTCCACAACTGTTCGCCTCAGCCTCGAAGCCAACAGCAAAACCAATCCAGTCAAAAACAGGTCAGTCCTTACACCACTCAGAGGCCTTAAAAAGAAAACAACAAAACAACCCAATAAAGAGTTTAATGAGCAAGACGAAGAGATGTCACAAAACCTGCTTGGGACAACCACTCTCCACCTCCAGAACAGCAGTCAGACACCTGAAAAGGAGTATTTCACACTAAGTCCCATCGCGACTATATCCCCTCCCAAATGTCACCTTCTTCCTTGTCATCCTCATGGATTTCCAGATGTTCTGTCTACTCTGAGAGGAAGGAAGGCAGGAACATGATGGAAGAAAAGACCAATCAAGAACACAAAAATTTTATTTTACGCCAAGAGAACCATCTTGTGAGTTTACAATAAACATGCTAAATCTTCATTTAAGGAGCTATCCATAATAACTAAGTTCTCTGAACTGAGCACAAGCAAATACTGACTCTCTGAAGATTGCAGCTCTATTTGAACAGAAAAAGCCTGCATTTTCAGAACAGTTTCCTAAGTCTCAAATGTACTTCTCTTCTATCCATCCACAAAATAAGATACCGCATTTTCCAACATCAGCACCCTCTGGAAGCTCTCGTTCTTCCTGATGGCAGACAGAATTTCAGAAGGATGCTTCAAACAGAACTTATAAATTTGACCATTCTTTGTGCTGGCATGTAAACGATCAGCACATAGGAGCATTGCGTTCCTGTCCAAGCAGGAAACACATCATTCAGAAAAAAAGTGGAAGTAGGAAATAGCCTGTTCTGCTCTGAATAAAACCCAGCATGTTTTCAGCCAACTATCACCAAACTATGCACCTCTTCTTTATCAGAAAGCTCAGACAAGAGAGTCAATCACCAACTACAAGCTCCTCTAACTGATGCGGTGAGCGACCTAGAGCATGCAGAGACTGGTTTCGTACCAAGATACAGAGCAAACCGCTCCAGCAGCAGGACTGAATGATCTCATCCCATCACCAGACATTCCTGTCACCTTCATTTGATATCGCCAGCCAACACATGCAGCTGACTTACCTGGCAGAGGTGGCAGGAAGCCAGGTTGATGTGCTTCAATGCTGTAAATTTCTCCTACAGCACATTATTCACCCAAGTGCTGCTGGAAAGCACTTCAGATCAATTCTCTACTTGCAGATTCAGTCTCTCTGACTGATCTACCTAAATGACTATGCCTCTGTGATGAAGTAGACCCGACAAAATGGGTTCAAGTGATAAAAATAGCATAGCTCTCTATCTACCCATCACCACATTTGGTGACATCACCATCATTCAAGAGGATTCTGTAATTTGGTGACATCTGCTGATGAAGTACCAACCCAAGACTGTCAACGCCAGTGGAGACAAAAATTTTGTACAGTGTACAGTTGATGATGTCAAAGCATAACCTGTGAGAGAGGTTCTGTTTGACTAACAGTTTATCCATCCCGGGGTTTCTGGGCCTGCTCTATACTCCCCAAAACATCACCTCTGACTAACGCTTTAGACCATCTACCCTTCGGAGCCCTAGTGCCTCGTTGTTTAATCTCCCAGTTGATTTCCTGTTCAGAAGTTCAAGCCTTGTGCCTGCACACCCACAGCAGATCTGTACACTGTGTTTGTGGTACGCAGTGCACACACACACATAGTGCTCCAAGTCCCTTGGTGCACGTCTGGGAAAAAGGCAGGATTCACATAGCCAGTTCTCTTTCCTGAGGTCATCTCGGGGTCACAAAGAGCTCTGGATCACATCAGCTATTTTAAATAGAATTATTACTATAGTAAATGATTAATAATAAAATATGATCAAATATTTTAAGCTGCTTGAATTACCCATGCTGTTTGCAGCTCTTAATATGTTGGTAACAATAGTCTTATTTTATATCTTTCTGAGTGGACATGCCACAACATTATAGCATGCACCCTCTCCTATTCTGTCTAATTCCATTTCTGGCATTTACTCTAATTAACACACATCTCCTTAGTAATCACAGAATCGAGGCTATTAAAAGAGGAAGTTTATTACTTTAAAGGAAATTCTGTTTGCTGCCCCAATTACAGCTGGATTACTCTTGACAGCCCAGTATAGGAAAACAAGTTTTAGAACTATAATGCTTGCACTGAAATTGGAAAATACTATAAAAATATGTTTAAAGAATGTGGTCCTTTATTCCCCTAAACATAACATTTTCTATCAAGAGGAATACCATCGATGCCTGTCTCTTAAAGAGCAAGGAGAATTTAAACAACAGAGAAACTCGATTTCTGAAGTAAATATTTTCTAATTATTTGATTTTTACCAGTGTAGTACAGAAGTTTCACAGCCACAAACTCCTTCACATCCAGAGACTGACTTACATATTTTGCACCACATCAATCACTTGAAAATTTTTCATAAGCTTTTGTGCGCACGGATGTTTTCAGATGTTTCTGAATATGTTCACTTAATCAAACCTATGTTAATGAGGACTCCTGTTAAACAGAGACTAAACAGCAGTACGTGTTCTTAGACACACAGCAAGTTATGTTATCCAATTCCATTGAGAGATAAATGTTTAGAGCATCACAACTCAAAGATCATTATTAAAAAGAAATCAATATATTTAAATAGCCTGAACAACTAAGAGGAATCATTTGGAATGCCTAACTGGCCCAGGCACACCATAGAAGATAGTTTCAATTTCAAGACATTAAGTGTAGTGGGGTGGTGTTGCTTTTCTTTTGCTTTAAAGCAAAGAAGTAAACTGACTCTCTTCACAGGAAAATAATGAACAGCGATCACACTGCTCAGGCTTGAATTATTTGGGTAAGAAATCAGTCAAAAAACTTGGAAGAACAGAAATCAACCCAGGGTCCCCAGGCATCCACGCAGAGCTGGAAACAGCCTCTCCCAAGGGTAAGGGATGTGCGCCCTGTGCTCATTCTCCCCCTGACAGGCGAACACCTCCCGCCCATCCCTCAGCCCCTTCCCAGTGCTCCTCACGCGTCTCCCCAACGCCCTACAGTCACGACCCCCTGTCACAACAGCTCAGCAGCTCCAGGCGGCATCAACCCGCCGGTATGAACAGGAAAACGGGGTGACGTGCAGAGCACCAGCCCTTGCCTTCGAACCCCTGGCCCACGGTAATCCCGACGGCTCGGGGTGGGGAAGCATCAGGAGACCCTCAGCCCCTCCCCAGGGACGCAGCTCCAGGGCCTCCATGAAGGGAGGGCGCCGGCGCAGCTTGTGGCTGTCCAGCAGCGCTCGCCCCGGCCCCGGGGTACGGCGGGGGCCGCTCGCCGCCCTTGCCGCGCCAGGGTCCCGCTCCCCGCCGCACCCCGACCCTCATTCCCCGCGGGCCGAGCCCCTCCCAGGACGGGGCCTGTACTCAGCGCCAATCCCGGCCCGGCTGCACCCTGGTACGGTGCAGCCTTGCTGCCGCTCCCCGCGCCCGCCCGGCCGCCGCTGCGGAGGGCCGCGCGTCCCCACGCAGCCCGGTACCTGCTGGCTTAGGGGGATGAGCGCCGCCATCTTCCTCCCGCTGGGTCGGGCCGCGGCCGGGGCGGAGCGAGGGGCGGGAGACGGTGGCACGGCCGGGCCGGGCGGGCCCGAGGAGGCGGTGGCGGCGGTTGGGGGTGCCCGAGACCTGCCGGCGAGTGGCCCCGATGAAACTATCGGGGCCCAGCAGGCGCTCCTCGACGGCAGTTGCCGCTGCACGCAGCTCTCCCCAGTCACTGAATTGTTTAGAACGGAAGGGACCTCTTGGATCATTGAGTCCAACCTTCGACCGATCACCACCTTGTCAACTACATCAGAGCACTGATTGCCCCGTCCCGTCGCTCTTTAAACACCTCCAGGAACGGGGACTTCACCACTACCTCCCTGGGCAGTCACATAATTCCAAAACGAGCGAGGTTTGAATGGACCACAGCGGGCCGCCAGGTGCCTGCTCCAGCAGGGCCATCCCAGAGCACATGGCGCAGGATTGTGTCCACACCGTTCTGGAACATCTCCACTGAGGGACTGCAGTCTGTTCCAGTGCTAGGTCACTGCACAGTAAAGAAGTTCCTTCTCACATCCAGGTGGAAGTTCTTGGGCCCCACGGTCCATGCTCTGACCCCTCCGTGCAGACACCGACAGGCAGGGCTCAGGCCCTCTCTCCGCGTCTCCTCTCAAGGTAGACCCAGCTCCCTCAGCTTTTCCTCGGCAGAGAGATCTGGAGCCTCGACTCCAGTCTTTGATCTGCTTTGTAATTCTAAACCCTGTCAAAACAGCCTTCATCCAGTGAAGGTCCTTCACCGCCAATGAAGCTTCTTCTGGTCTTGGATCAATTTTTCAGCATCAAATACACCAAAGTTAGCAAGCCCCTGAGTGCAGAGTATAAATCCTGAGCAGCGGCCTGACCGAGGCTGGATCACTGTGATCACATAAGAGTTAAATCAACAGGAACCCGTTTTGAGGAAAAAAGGTGCAGGGCAAAGGTCATATTTCAGAGCTTTAAAAGTTCTTCACCCCAGACTGTCATTTAATTGTTTTACAGCTCTTGGACAAGCAGAAGCTGGAAAAATGTGACCTCAGTCAGTCAACAAAGTGGCACAGTTGATGTCGGGGCTTCCAGAGATCCCCCTTCTCACCACACAAAATCCTCTCAGCCAGTGTCCAGAGGTAAATGCAGAGCCCTGGGCTCTGAAGTCTGCCTTGATTTTTTTCTAAATTTGTCGCATTAGTTCTTGGGGGAGGAAGGAAGTGCGGAAAAGTGAAAGGACTTGAGAAAGGATTGGATGAAATGACTGAAAAAGTTACAAGATTGAGGTGCAAGACAGGTCACACAAAAAATCAGGCACATCATTCACTTCTTCCAATTAATTCCCCTCATTGCATAAGAAAAAAGAGATTAGGACAGTATGCAGGCACTCTGTATGTCTAATTCAGAACTGTGAAAGGGAAAAAAAATCTCTCCAAATTAAAAATTTTGAACTTCATTTAAACTCATAAGAACAGATTTGTGGCTGGGTAGACTGCTGTTAGTCTCACACCATAACAGAGCTGGAATGGCCCAGCAGGAGATAAGGTGCGTTGACTCAGTAATCTCAGAAATTCTGACAGATCCACAATGGCTACAGGAGTTAAGCAAAGCTTATCTCCTCCTTGGTTCCAAATATGTTGTGAAGCATTCCTTGCCCATGTGACATGCTGAACTCGTTATTGGAACATAAAAGTACAACATTCCCTTATTAAAAAATTAACATTAATTTTACATTTAATATTAAAGCATAAAAGTGTGAAACAAAACCTCATGCTTTATCACAGGTGGTTTCAATATTGTATTGAAATATATATAATTGATAATATATTATCAACTACAGCAGTGTTAAGATACAGCTAATAAATAACCTCTAACTTTTTCTGTAGAGAATGTAACTGTGACACAGTATTTTTAATAAAAATAACTGCAACTAGTCACAAAATCTAATGTTGCATCAAAAAAGCCTGTATTAAAACTACTCCATTGAAGCTGATTTCCACAAGCTGTTAACAAAACTATCCTTATGTGATGTAGTGAAAAAAATGTGAACTTTCAAATTACAATTAAAACTCTTCCATCTCAATATCATTCCCCACTACTCTGTCCCTTCCAGAGTCTTCTTTGCTCTCTACTTTTTTTCTTAAACTATTGCTCCAAGTATTTTTCCTCCATAGTCCTTTCTCTCTCCTGCTATTCCTCAGCCTGCTTTATATGCATTTCCTTTTCGGGACTGTGGTATTCCAATTTCATTTTTATGCACCAATAGTTTCACAATCAGATTAGACAAAGAATTTTTGAAATGTGGAAATAAAGAATGAAATCACCCATGAGAATTTCATGTTCACTGCATTTCTCCCCATGTTCCATCTCCAAAGTCTTTTGCATAAACCTCAGCATCTGTTACCAAGAAATTGTAAAAAATGGTGCCAGCTTTCACTTTGGAAAGAAAACAGGAAAAGATACCCAGGAAGTCTGTTTTCTTAAGAGTCCTCAGATACCCATCTCATTTGGTTTCCATTCCCCCTCGGATGAACTACATGGTCGGAATACAGTCAGGCAAAGAAAATGGCTAAAGGTGTTCCCTTAGCTAGGAGTAGAAAATTATTTATAAACTGTATAGAGGAGTTTTGACCACAGTGTAATAGCATTCTGAATTACTATTATTCTTCATCCCAAAATTCAGGTCCTTCAGCACTAGTTCCACCATGAGTTCAGGTTCATCCCAATCCTTTAAAAGACACAGGAAAAATAAGAAAGCAAAAGTGAACAGTGCACAGTTCAAGTATATTAAAAAGAAATTAAATAATCCACTAATACAGAATAAGGAGAGCAAATTACCTCAGTTTTGATGTAATTTAGAGCAAAACTTCGGATTCAATCATCCTAATCCATGGGCTTCTCTGATCATTACTTTCCCTCCGTGGTAAACAATCTAAATCATCTTGTGAGCTGCCAGATGCATTTTGTTGTCAATTTTTATTTCATAAGTCTGATCTGGCAATATAATCAAAATATATAATCGGAGTATATAGCTGTGTGTACCTCTCAGCCAGGGTTTTAGAGACATCAAGGCAAAGTTTTAAGAACCTAAAGCTCAAGTCTTAGGAACTGTCTTACAGCAGAATGACAACACTAGAAAATACTAGAAAACTCAGAAAACAAAAAAAAAAAATAGGTAAAATAAAGATGATCCATGGCATAAGCTCAATAACCATATAATTGTATTACAACTATATAACGATGCTGGATAGCTAATGCCAAATTTCACTGTGACTACAAGTTTCACCAAGTCCCTGGAAATGACACACAAGTACAAAGGGCAGGTAATAGCCTGTGTTGTCTCAGTGAGGGGTCTTAACGCAGATCCTGCTGAACAACTGGATTAATTCTCAACTCGCTCCAATAATCCCCATTTCTTGGCCCCGGTGCATGCTGGGGCTTGCAGTCCGGGCGCCCGGGGCCGGCGGTTCAGTCTTTGCTGAAGCGCTCGCGCGGAGCCAATGAGCGGGCGGGATATTGGAGAGTCGCGGACTCCTGGACGCGGCCGCGCGCCGCCCGCTCTAGCCCTGCCCAGAGGAGCCTCCGTGTTCTCCGTGTTCTCCGACCCTGTCCTGCCCCATCCCATCCGTCCTGCCCCGTTCAGCTCTGTCTCGTACCGTCCCGGATGGCCGCGATCTCTTGGGCACCCGCGGGCCGAGGTCAGGTGAGGCACCGGCGCCCTATCTCAGTCTGTGCCTAGGCAGCCTCGGCCCAGGCCAGCTTGCGTCCTGTGTGGGGAGGGATCTGTACAGCCCCCTTCCTACAGCTCCCTGACAGAACTGAGTGCAGCCAGCTGGTGACCAGCTCTGCTCCCAGGGGATCAGCGACAGGACGAGAGGACAGTCTTAGGTTGTGCCAGGGGAGGTTTAGATTGGACGGAAAGGGTGGTCAGACATTGGAACGGGCTGCCCGTGGACTCACCATCCCTGTGGAGTCACCATCCCTGGAGATGTTTAAGGAAAGATTGGATGTGGCACTCAGTGCTTTGGTCTGGTTAGCGACGTGGGGATCAGTCACAGGTCGGACTCGATGATGTCAAGCGTTTCCTAAGGTCAGTGACTCTGTGATTCTTGGCAGGACCACAGCCATGTACCCCGCACGACCGGCACCCGCGGTGACCTCACGGTGATGGCCACAGAGCTGGAAAGCGCTGGAAGAACTCCAGCCCACCAGAGCAGGTTCCTGAAGGTGTGCGATGGAAACGTTCGTGGGGGCCAGGTGCCGGGAAGCACCGTATGGGCAGGGAGCAGCCGTGTAGCCCAGAGCACTCTGGGCAGCTCCTCTCACACGCGGTCAAGCTCAGTCCTGAAGAAAGTGGCACAACTAGAAAGCAAAATCATGTGTCAAAAAAGGCACTTGGAATTGCAGAACACTGACTCGGGCCTGAAGCCTTTGGCTGAGGAGCGCACCTCATCTGCCTCTGGGCATGAAGGTGGTAGCAGGAGCAAGAAGTACTGGAAGAATTACGGTACCACCAGTGGGAATGAGACCTGCAGGGATGCCTGTTCTGAGGAAGAAGAAAGCATCCAAAGCCCTAAAAGGAATGCTATGGTTAAACAACCGCTTGATCTGGATAGTGATGAAGAGGAAATGAGAGAATTGATGGAGAGCTCTTTGGAGTTTTCCAGTGGAAATGGGAATCAGAAGGTTCTGGTAAGTGATGGCCAGTGGGGTAAAAAGGTAAATACAAATTTTGTGGACTATGTATTTTTATTAATGCTTTTATATAATTGTTTTAATCAATTGATCACTTTAGATCGATTTAGATAACACCAGCAACTAAATTTTAAATTTGCATTGGTGTCTTGCTCGTGATAGGATTCAGGTTCCCACCTTAATATCTTAAAACAACTCTATTTTGCCCACAGTGATTTGTTCTCCCTTTAGCAGTCTACACATAACAATGAAGTAACATAAATCTCTTTTTCATGTTCTTCAAAAAGAGCAAGATTCCAGTTCCATCAGGAAAGGCTCCTCCACCTCGTAAGGAAGTTTCACTGGCAGAGTTATCTAAAGCATCTTCTTTTCACAACAAAGACTCAGAGAAGAGTGTGTTTGGTAGAGTTAATTCACCAGCACCTTCACCCGCCAGCAGAAACCTGTCAGGACATACCATGAGATCTCGATTGCTGTTGTCTTCCATGAAAGACAACACTGTAAAGATTGCTCTGCCTAAAGCAGGCTACACCAAGCAAATCCAAGAATCCCCTGAAAGCGACAGAAGTGAAATAAAGTCGTTAGATGAATTATTTTCTAAAGGGGATGATACAGAAGATCCAATCAGCAGCAGCTTGAAATGTAAGCTTCCCAAAATACTGTCTCAGTAGACTCAGTATGAATTGTACTGATAACCTCTCCTGATAAATTCTCTTAATAAACATGGGCAAATAGTCACTTTGAAAGGATTCACTGGTGAAATTTTACATAAAGCAAGGCCTGATCAAAGCAATTATCTTGATTTGTTTCTTTTTTCTAGTGTTATAGGTTTGCATTTTCCTTAGCTTTTGACTTAATGGGTTCATATTGGTGACACTGCCCTGGGTGACACTATGTCAAAACAAATAGGTCATTTCGAGTAGTTTTCATGTATCAGTGGCACAGTATACTAATGGGTCACAGTGAGAACAGCTGGAAATGAGGGGCAGCAAAAAAATCTCTTGAACTACAGGAATGTCAGCAGCTCAAAGGAGGAAATTTTAGGAGTTTCTACAAAGCTACAATCAGTGACTGATTGCTATTACTTTTTAGTGCTAAACTAGGAAGGTAGTAATAATTCTTTTCCCCCCACTTTTCTCACTCATGGGAAAGTGTACTGCATTTTTAGTGTAAATTCTCATGCATAAGTGTCATTTGTTTGCAGGCTTCAGACCAAATGTTGTGAGCCTTGATGATCTGGCACCAGATACTACCAGTAAGGCAGCAGAATTAAAGCAGAAGGTAAGTAGAAATTGCCAACTAGCACATATTCCCAGTTGCCTTTGTTCGTTGGAGTGTGGAGGTTCTAAAAGGAATACTTTTACAGGGAAAAGACATCCAGTTTACTCAAGAATCAAACAAATGTGTGAAAAAAGATACATTGCTGGTGGAAGCGGACCAGGCTGCTCTTAAAATGACCAGTGCAATAACCAGTGTGAGTGATTCTTCTGAAGAGGATGTTGAAAAATGTGTCTCTGAAGCTGAAATCTCTGAACATTTAAGTGGAGTTTCTTCAGATTTCCCTCCACACAAACAGGACTATCTTAATCAGAATGAGAGAACTCTTAATTCAGAATATTCTGAAGACTTTGAAAAGTCTCTGTCTACAGCAGACAGGGAATCTGTAGAGGGACATGCTGAGACCTCCACGTGTTCTGGAGCACACCCGTCTTCAGCTTCTTCCCTCTTGGTGGCCCGAGAGCAGCACAGCCGGGGGCACCGTGTGACCGTCACAGAAACCGCGGTTCAGACAGCAGAGCCTCCGTTCACCTACAGCTGGGCAAAGGGTGAGTTCAGCAGTTACTGCCCTAATCAGGCAAGATTTACACTTTTACACATGCCCAGTCAGCCTTGATAGACTTCTTCACTTCAGTGCCAGCTTCCCCTCAATGGTGCTAAATAAAAAATTGTCTAAAGCCCAGCACTTTATTATGCTGTCTACAGAAAAGACTGGAATTGAATATGATAGTAGCAAATGCTTTTTGGTTAAAAAATACACACCCACAGGACCTGAAGGTGGATGAGCAAATGTTAGCAGCAGAGCTCACAATAGCACAAGTAGTGCTCTCAAATGAAATTCAATATTCTGACATCTTCACTGTCATAAATAATAGCATTGTAGCGTTACTAAAGCGATTGCTGATTCACAGAGTTCTTTTGCGTTGTACTTCTCTCTTGGGAAAGCATTACGGCCCCAGGACAGGATCAGATACGAACTTTGATACTCTGAGGGGTAGCTCCCAGCCTACATCTGTTTACTTAAAGGAAAAAGTGCTAAGAGCCACTATTCCTGCACACACTCAAGGGGAAATTAGAAACTTGAGTGTCCTTGAAAACAGCAGCATTGATTACAGAAGTCTTTATTTTTACTCTGTTTAGGGTTAGAAAAAGTGCTTTCTCCAATGGTGTTGTGAGCCTGAGAGTAAAGAAACTGTGGACGTTGTTTAACTATGTCAGCATTTTTTTGGCTGACAGAAATCTCCTGGTAGGCTGTACAGTGTGTTTTAGGGCAGCTGCTATCCCAAGAAACTGCTGAAGAGCCAAGCAGTAGCACTGAATTTTTCCCCTCTCCTCACCCAGTAATTCTGATGCTGTCCTATGCACAGTGAATCCCTCTGCAGTGCTCACCCCGCCTGTTGGAGCCAGCTGCTTTGATCCAGTGCCAGTTGCCAGTCACGTGATCAGCATGGATGCAGTAGAAGGTACCGAAAACACCTTTCTTCTTTTTTTTTTACTCTCTTTTCTGCACTTAAGCTCAGCTTGGTTTGTTGGGCCTTTCCCTTTCTCACAGCCCTGACTGCATACAGCCCCTCCGTTCTCGTTTTACATGCCATGTGCAAGCAGCACGTGATGCTGACCCAGCAGTTTGTCGAGAGCGTTCGCCGCCTTCACGCGTCCCTCGTGGAGTCATTGGAGCGTGAGAAGTTCCACTACCATACTCTCGAAGAGGCTAAGGAGGTATTTATGACAAACCAGAGACAGCGTATATTCCTTTCCAAACACTTGCGGTACTTGCAGCAAACCTGGTTTATTTGCATATGATTAATTAATAGAAGTTTAACAGAAAAAAAAAAAGACTGAAGCTCTGCTGGAGGCCATAGTTTTTAAAGATTAAGATTTCTGCTGTAGCATTTAGCTGTCCTCCAATGAGCAGGAATCATTCAGATGCTTCAACAGAAGGATCACCTTCTGTTGCTAGTACAGAAATGTGCATGAAGATTAGTCGCTTTCTACTATTTAGTAAGTAATAAGCCACATAATAAAGACATTAGATTATTATTATTTTTTTTTTTTTTCAGTACATCAAGAAACACAAATCCCAACCTCTAACAATTGAGCAAGCCCTTGAAGAAATTCGGAGAGCCCATGAGAAATAACTGCTTGGACAGTGACTGAGCTTTAAGTGACATTTATATTTGCAGCTCTAAGGCTGAAACAAGAAACTTTTCCAAGTTGCACAGAGAAAAGGTTCTAAACCATTTTGGAAGGACAGTACAAACTGCTATGTTAGTATAAATTAGTTAGTACAAGTTGCTAGTTATGTATATGTAGTTTACTTTTCTATAGCTGAATGTTTTATTCATGCACACAATCCAGGGATACAGGAACCTTCAGCCAGAGTATGTGAGCAAAAGAAACGTCAAGGTAACGCTTATGTGTAATGGGACCATGACAAATCATCACAGTGCACATATTTATTCAGTGAATTGTGAGATCTGTGATTGCATCTATGATCGAGGTGGAAGCGAAAATGTGTACTACAGCCCCTGAGAAATACGACCACAGCAGGAAATTACCATATCCTGACCTTAGTGTCATTATCCAAGCAGTGTTTCTATGTAATCAGCCTTGTCGGATTACAACAAACCCGAACGCACGCCGAAGTGTGTTTATTAAGATAAATTCAAAACAAGGAAGGCTTATAGTCAAGGTACAGGAATCCACTTACTCTGAAATCTCAGCTGCCTTTTTATTAAAAAAACACCTGTTTATTGGAAGGCAAAACAACAACGTTCACAAGTTGGTAACATACAGGTGTCGTATGCTGATTCACAGACAGGTACAGTTCCACAACTACAGTAGATCTAGAACAAACTGATATTCCACCATATTAACTGAATGGTTTTATGAGGGTTTTTGCTCTACAAACAACTGGAAGAGTGAACCGCCGCGCAGACCTGGGGAGTGGAAGTGCAGTGTAAGGGCCTAACAGCTCTAGCTGGTCGTCTCTGGAAACAGTTACAAAAGATTTGTTTCTCTTTTCATTTAGATTACAGCAAGGTTCCAAGAACATCTCCTTGATAGAAACGTGTAGAGCAGAGAAAATGGATTCTCTTCTATTGAACTAATTAGCTTTTATTAAAGGATATGTACAAAAATATAAAAAAGCTCAAAGACTGTGTTCCATTACAAAGCATCACCCATCCCTCAGAGTGCTGGAAAAGCTACCAGAGAACTGACCCTCCTGTCGTGCCCGAGAGGCGGCTGCAGCAGCTGCTGGGCGGCGCCTGGAGGTGGGTGGAACGTTCTAAAAGCTTGCACAGTGCTCAGAGGTCACCTGCACTGGAACTAGATGCTTCATTCCCCATTTAGACATTAGGATACACTGCTCAGCATCAGTCTGACTTGATCCCAAGGCAGCACCCCTCCACTTCAAATAGAATTAACCTTTTGAGAGAAATAAACATACATTATGGAACTAGAGAACGCACAACCACATCAGATAATGTCTGTATGCTACAGGAATGAATGAGGCACAGTCGTGCACCAGCAACAGCTTGAATGGAGTTTAATTCTACTATGAAATGGGCAACTAATTAGAAAGCTTTGCAAGATATATGGAAATTTTTTAACTTGCTGGACATGTCATACTAAAAACTGGCCTTTTTAAAGCACTAATTGACAAGTGTTAAAGTTCATGTCATAGCTTTCCATTCTTCACCATAGTTTTAAAAGTAATTCATTTGTCACTTCCTTCAGATTTTATTTCAGATTTCTACAAGTTTAGTGTTTTACAGAAGATGCAAGACATCTTTCTTCAGAGAGTCTTATTCAAGTGGTGGTGGGTCTTGTGTTTCACGCTTCACTGAAACAATAGGGAAAAGAGTTCTTACACATTCCGCAGGTACCTAAGCTATCTGAAATGTTTAGTGGAAAGAGGGTTCTGTTAATAAGGAACTTTTCCTTAAGGGCTTTACTTGAACCCACTTGATTGCACAGATCTAGAGGGAGAAGTGACATTTCATTGAGTATGCCAGCTTTTTCCTTTTAGCTGTTGGCAAGTGCCAACGTATCACAGACTCTCTGCAAAACTCCATCATTCAGGTGTCTTCACCTCTTACAAATGTCTCTACTTTTTCTGAATCTTTCCTGCACTACAGGGAATTTATTATCAGTTCTGGCTTTGGCAGAGCGTAGTACTAACGGTAGGAAACTCTGAATAGGGCAGGGGTAAACAGTAAGTGTGGTCTAACTTGATTCCAATCGCAAGGACCTCCCTGCTGTGGCAGCCGTTCCTTGTGTGGCACAGCTCCCCCTCCAGTAACTTTGCAAAAGATGCAGGTGCTCAGTATTGCAGCCAGAAAATGGCTTACACAGAATACACTCATTAATTAACATTTCAGAAATCAGAACACAACACAATGCCTAAAAAGGAAGACCTGCTGGGTTAATCAGAGCACATGTCCACTTACCTGTTGTTTTACTGTATCAGTTACACTAGAAAAAATTAAGAGTTACTGATATTTTGATTTGGGTTTACAAAAATCTCTCAAGAGGTTTCTAAATTGCTGAGAAACATTCACTTACATTCATCCCTGGCCTTCATGCGTGCGATAAATGAGTAACTTTTATTTCTTCTGTAGTTTTCATAAGGGTCATCCAACGCAACTCCCACTCCTTTGTACTGATCCCATTTGTCTCGGATATCACCTCCTTTAATTGGATCCTGAATTCCTTGTTCCTTGGCTCCCAATCCACCAGATCCACTCCACCCTGCAGCAAGGACACAACACTGCAATCCTTTCACTGTTATTACAAGAATCAGGAAGACAAACATGGTCATTTTAGAAAAATACCAAAGACAGCATCACTTAGATAAAGCAGGATGGGGACAACCTGAAACAACACATGAGCTGTCCCATTTATTTCACAAGCAGTAATATGCAGAGATTCTAGGAGCTGACAGCAGCAGTGTCCCTAAGAACTGTTAGGAGGATAAGAAGAAAGCCAGCGCGAACCCAATCTGTCCGGTCAACCCTGCTGACCTGCACTGCAGGGAGATGAAATACCTTGGGTAGCGCCAGTTCTATCTGATGCCAAACTCACATCCCTGTCTTCGGTATCTTTCCCAGAAAGGCAACTATCACTGTTCCATAAGCGTAACATCTCTGAATATTCTTATGCTGACCTTGGAATGCCAAGGAATAATTGCTTATGAACATGCATTAATGAATCATATCTAAGATTTGGGTGTCTAATTTTCTTTCCTGGCTTCTGTAAGATTGTAGAACAGCATCTTACCCATTTTCACTAGCATTTGATGGCCTTTATTTTCTTCTCCAAGTCTTGATTCTGGTATAGGAGGCCCAGAACTGGAGCCCAAACCAGCAGAAGAACTAAGAAAATAAGAACAAATTATGAACCAGTGATACTACTCTGACACAGGGCACAGCCAGTTCTATTCTGTTAAGCATTAACATCCACCACGATTCCATCCACGCTACTAAGCTATTCTTTACTAAAGCCATTAGATTATGCAGTTATTGAAGTGCCAGAAACACATCACCTGCTTCTCATCATCATCAAGGGAAATCAAACACTGTGCTCTTCCCACTGGAGCACTCCTGCTCCAAGGAAGGCGTACACAGACTTCACAGTTGCACGCTGTTTAGTTAAAATAAAAAGACACCGCAACAGAGGAATATTCTCTCTACAAGCACATATAGCAGATTAATTGTTTCTAAACCTGCTCTCCATCATCTTTTTTATGCTCTTTGTTGAAATGCTTATTATCCTCTGGTAACGAAGCACTGTCCCTGCAGCCCTGTTCAAACAGCCCAGGTAAAAGAGGAGAGGACCAAACTAAAGCTTACGGAGGAGTGGGGCTGCGAGAGCGGGAACGGCGCCGCCTTCCCGGGGAGTACGATTTGGACCGAGACCGTGACCGAGACCGTGATCGGCTGCGAGAGGAGCGGGACCTGCTTCGGCTTCTGAAAGGGAGAGCACACGAGTTACCAGAGCGGTGCCTCGGATCAGCTTCGAGGGTTGGGTTTTCCCCAGTGCCCAGTTCCCAAGGGGAGCTGTGCCCTACCTGGACTGTGAACGAGAATAGGATCGCGATCGAGAGCAAGAGCGAGAGCGTGATCTCGAGTAGGAGCCAGATGATTTTGAAGATCGCGAATGAGACCGGGAAGATGAACGACCTCGGCTCTTAGACCGACTGCGAGACCGAGAAGGTCCACTGCACAGATGAGCAGAGAAACTCCAGTGAGATTCCATGGAGAAGCACCAGAAACACAAATCTACTCCTGATCAAATTCGAATTACAGAGAAGCACTACTTCTGCAGTGAAAGTGAAAGCTTAAGTGTGAAAAACTGTTTCATAGAATCACAAAGTGGTCTGGGTTAGAAGGGACCTTAAAGATCATTCAGTTCCAACCCCTGCCATTGGGCAGGGACACCTTCCTCAAAACCAGGTTGCTCCAAGCCCGGTTCAACCTGGCCTTGGGCACTTTCAGGGACAGGGCAGCCACAGCTGCTCTGGGCAACTTGTGATGGTTCCATTTTTTGCAGATTAGACAGAAATTCCAGCACACCGAAACTCAATTTTTCATCAGCATGTTGCTGAACAGACTTTCCCTCTGCATTTAGCCCAAGCACCCTCCAGATGAAGAGCACACAGCAGGTCACACACCGGAACTCTCACCTATTCCTCTTCTCTTGACCTTTCCTCCGCCTTGCTCTCATTTTAGCTCTGAAGAATTCGTACAGTCCATTCTGCTCCCATCCTTCACTGCAACAAATCAACCACACAGAACCCACACGTGTATATTCAACTTCAGTGGAGACCTTAAGGATTTTCACCAGATTTTGTACAGAACAAAGGGAAAAACCGTCTCGCAACTCTCAGTATAAGATCAAAGAGCAAGTGCAGTTGCAATACAACAAGAGCATTAGGAGAACCAAGACGCAGACAAAAGAGAGGGAGGCACTTTGTGTTTTGAGACACCTTCTTAAGGCATTGTCCTTACCATTTATTGGCTACGCTTACTATTACCTGTTTCTAGGTCTGTCATGAGATGGTGGACTATAAAATGCCTCAACCGCAGCCAGGAGTCTCTCACTGGGGGGCATTGGAGGTGGAAGACGTATATCTTTAGGATCTAAAGGTTTATACTCATGATCTTCAAGCTGCCGGAAACAAAACAAATTACATTCGTGTCATGTGTCATGGAGTGGCTACCTGAAGAGTTAAATACAGATTTAGCCGTGTAGAGACCTCAAATTTCAATATTGGATAAAAAATTGTCTGGAAATAAGGATTCTGCAGATGACCCAATGCCTCCTCATGCTATCACTATTGTGAGTTCTCTGAGAAAAGCCTGCACTACCCAGGTTGCAGTATTAAGTATTACTAGGTAGGTAAGATGCAGATCTCATCCACCTTTGTTCTAATGCATCTGGACAGAAGCCTGGCACAAACTGGTGTACGAGAATAACACAATGGGATGGCAGAGGCTTATTTGTTCATCTCAAATACAGAATATATACATGTAAGTATCACTGAAGATGCTCGTACAGGTATGTTTCCTGTTCTCTATCCTTCTTTGTATATAATAACATTGGTATTGTAAAACATCGTCGCGAGAATTCTGATTACGAAGAACTAGTACGGCGGCCCCGTCAGACTTACGAGGTCTCCCTGGCCATCTGGAAATCACAGAGGACTTTCATTTCCTACAAACAGGGGCCAGACTTCAAAGTATAAATTAGTCTTTCTGTGAGTTCAACCAGCTTTCTCTAGCACACTACACATGAAAATCATCTCTATTTTCACTAGCTAGTCCCCCCACTACTCCTGCTCTTATAGCCTGCACAACTGGTTGTGGGATGGAAGGATTTGAAATTATACATCTCCACGTTGAACTGTCCCTAATAACAACAACAGGTTTTGGATCTTTTCATCTCACCAGTCAGTCCCATAGCAAGCACTTACTTTGACAAGCGGAGCCATCAGTCCGGCAGGAAGATCGAAGTAGGGAACGTTCGGCACCAGACTGGGATCGTCGTGGTTCATGTGAGGGGGCCCTTGGCGACGCATGTGAGGGGGCTGCCCGTTAAATCCGTGTGGGGGAGGCCCAAAATCAGGGTGCTGTGGCCCCCCCCAGGGGGGATGCTCGCTGATTCCAGGGTGAGGCAATCTGTGACCAGGATGATGATGAGGAGGTCCAATTTCTGCAGAGTGGGAGGGTTAAAATGTTTTATTGAGCTATCAAGAAAGGAAGGCAGTCAGAGGATGTACTTCAAATACTGCATTTATCCTAAAACTCAATCTCGGCAGATCCAGCAAAGCACCAGGACTGAAGGACCAGAGGCCGACTACAGGTCCACACTCACAAATACCCTGCAGTGCATCTAGCTCCCTGGCCGCAGCAACCATTCTCTAGACAACAGGACAGTTCAGCTCCAAGTCACTGCTTTCTTTGGGAAATACTGTGGTCAAAAGGACCAGAAGATTGACACACTCAAGAACAAAACGTTTCAGATGCAGCAGGGAAGCTACTGGTGGGATTTATTTCTGAAGCTAAGTACACAGTCATGGCTCAGCTTGGACTTGTAATCAGTTCTGTCTCTCTGCCAAATCAAGATATATGAAGAAATCTATATGGCAGCAATTTATTTGCATCAGTGGGTGACAAGTAAATACTTTTGAAAAAGAGATTTGGAGAAGAGGTACAGATGATAATTCTATTATTAAAATAGGGAAGCGAGTGACACTCATCCAACCACTGATGGACAAATGCCACAAACACCAGGAGACCCTGCTGAACTCACTGTACTCTATGGAAAAAATGCAAGACTGAAAATCAACCAGATTAACAGTTTTTCCAGGAAAAGCCATTACAGCCACTTCCCAATCTGAGCTGGTACTCATTATCACCAGAACTCGAGCACAGTCTGTATTGTCATTGCTCCACTGCTTTCCTAATTTTAACCATCTGGTTTAGTTGATCCCTTCCTCCAACAATTTTGCATGAAACAACAGCTATTTTAAATCACCACTAAAATCCAAAAGCACCAAGCACCTCATTCTGAGCTTAAACCTAAACTCCCTCGGACAAGAGTTCTCCCTACTCGCTAGCAGAACTCTTAAAAAAACCAGAGAAACAATAAAACCCAAGGATTAAAAAAAAGAGACAATCTCTACTACAGAAAATAACCTCAGTCCTAAATATATAAACTCAAATCCATTGGTTTTCAACCATTTTTGGACTTGGAAAATTGAAAAACTTGTAGAACTAATGTAGCAACTGGTACACAGAAAACAATGCATCTTCTATGTGACCTGTCACAAACTGTGATCTTTGGCCGGTACACCAAGGATCATTCCATAGCAGTGGTAACTCCCGCAGGTGAAATGGAAACTACTTCCGAGCAGACCTACAGCAGACTTCCCCACAGCCACAGGCCAGGAAGCTGCACCTGCTTACACTCCCATTACATTCCCATGTTCCAACAAGAGAACGGACTCAATGAGGAGGAAGAACCGGAGGTAGGGATCATTTCACCACACGCTACCAAGCCACACAACAATAATGGCAGAAAATTAGAGAGCCTGGCAGTCAAAATAAAAATAAAACCAATGACTATATGCATGGGAACAAATCCTTTCAGCCTTACTCTTAACTTCCTCCATCTACACAGGCCACAGCTCTCATCAGCCCTCACCTACGGGCTGATGTACAGGTGATTAAATTTACAAGAAAACACCGCTTCTCACTTTTGAACTTAGTACTTTTAAAGCGAAGCAGTTGCAAAAGAGGTGCCTGTAGAGATGCTGACTTAAATTTGGACTACAACTTCTTATCCATTAGGGAAGACTCAAAAAGCAAGGAAGCATCCAATTCCGCACGTGTTTCCTACCGAGTTCTAAGCTTAGCTTCCCAAACTAAAGATTTCTTAGGAAAACCACAACAGGGATAAACTGTCACCCCAAATCACTAAATAACTTTGTAATGGCAATCAGCATCACAATGTAAGAAAACCTGGCCTGGTACACACTTTACCTTGAGGAAAATCCCCCTGGGGATAATCAAAACGATGAGGATAAGGAGGCCTTTCAAAGGGATGGCGAGGTGGAAAATCATCCTGCATGAAGCGAGGTGGAAAGCGGTTGAAATTATGCGGATGCGGGGGCTGGTTGAATTGGGCATGTTGCTGATGTGGAGGAAATGGGCCTCTGAAGTGAGGTGGCCGCTGCATTCGAAATGGAGGTTCCCTCTGACCCCCACCCCATGGAGGCTGCTCATGCTGGTTGTTCCATGGTGCTTCAAACTGGTTGTTCCAAGAAGGATCAGGCTGGTTGTTCCAAGGTGTCTCCCGCTGATTGTTCCAGCCTTGATCTCTCTGTTCGTTCCACATTCCTTCATGGTTGTTATTCCAGGGAGGACAATGAGGTGGTCCCTGGAGGTGAAGTACAGAAGTCTGGTTATTAGGTTACAAGAATAAAGAACACAATAGCGTACCTCCATAAGAAAATACAGCCCATAGGCGACACGCACAAGGGAAAGGACATTTAAAATATGAGTCTGAATGGCTGCAGCTGCAGAGAAAAAGATGGGAAAAGACAAAACTGCTACTGAATCAAACAGCTCTCATTCATAGGAATCGTGCGACAGTTAACAAACCTAAATACGATTACCATTTTGCCTTCAATTGCGCTCAGAATGACAAAAGCTTGGCATTGAAATCTGGATTTCTAACTTTCACGGCTTTTCACTGCACTTCCACAACCAAGATGGTCATTCCCAACCGCCACAACCAAGACAGCCACCCTGAACCTCCGCATCTGTTTTCAGAGCTATTTCTTACCTGTTGCTGACCCCACGGTGCCACAGGGTGAGGTTGGTCAAACCAGGGTGGTTTGTTTGGGGGAATCTGATCATGAGATCCAGGCCCACGAGGTCCACCGGAGGCAGGATCCTGCACTCCAGAGCCGGTTGTATCGTACTCTGTAGAACCAGCCAGAGGCAGCTGAGATTTACCATCGTCTGGAACAATTTAGAGACTATTGTCAGCATCAAAGTCACGTGCAGTTAAATAAAACATCAGGCACCAGATGAATTTCTTCAGCAGAAATCTAATTGCTGGGAGACAGGATTTCTGACCCATTTAACACTCATCTCTTTGGGTTATTTTTATACTCAAGCATCAGTCTGCACTTGCTGCAAGGCTCAGAACAGATTCAAGCTTTTGCCTGAACCAAACCAGCGGTGCATTTGTATCTCATTATTAAAAAAGGAGGGGAAAAAAAGTCATAGCATTGTCACACACTGATTTTTGCACAGGTCTCAGGTCAGCTCAGTACCTGCTTGTGTGACCGGAACAGACGGTGGAGCTGAGGCTGGGGCCGCTGTCGGGGCTTGAGGCGGGGGTGTTGATTTCACCTCGTTCTCTAGCGGGGGTATTTGGATCTGTTGCTGCTGCTGCTGCTGCGTTAAACTGCTTACAAACTCCTCGTGTTGAGTTTTCAGGTTCTGGATCTGCTGTTGGAAAGCCACTTGCACAGGCTGTACAACCGTTGCATATTCGGTGATCAAATTCGCCTGGTAAAAAAAATGAAGGCGAACAAGTGAACACTGCACCTATAGGACCTACCCTACCTCGCTTGTTCAGAATTCCCTGTATTGCCCTTCACCCTCTCTCCCAAAAAACGCATAAGGATGCAGGATAATGCTGGCAGAACCACCCACTTTGTGGAGATTTCCAAAATATTCTCTGCAGCCTGGAACCCACCATCTTTGGTACTGTCTTTCCAACACAGCTCAAATCAACAGCATTCATTATTAATAATAAAAAGGAAAAGTTCCTGCTGCCATAATTTTTTATATTCAACGTATCCAGTTTAAAGCTCGTTTCCTTTTGACCAAACACTCCCAGCTAATACAGGACACTGTCAAATATATACAGGACTGTATGAGTCTGTATCCTGTATCCAGGACCATATCAGCAGCTGGATTATCAAATGTGTGAAATAACAAGGTTATATTTTACATTCTATTTTGTAATCCCTCGTAATCAACTTCCAGGGAGGGGAGGTGGAACAGAAATTAACATCCTTTGAAAAGAATTTTCAAAATGTTTGCGTAAATAAATAAAACTGGTATTTTTGTGGCTAACCTGGTACTGGCCAAGTCCAAGAGCTGGGCTTTGTAGCTGCTGAATAATGGACTCATCAAAGTACCCATTTTTCTCCCATAGCTGAAGAAGCTGCATGAATAAGAGTGCAAGTGATTTTAGAACTTAGGAACAGTGAAAGGAAAACGGAAGCACAGCATTTTTGTGCCTTCGGTTTTTCGTAAGACCTACGATTTCGGTATTTATTTTCGAACCACTAAAGATTCAGGTGCATTCATCGTTACGATAACTCTTAAATAAAGCCTGGGCACTTTTAAGTTCTATTTGAAAATGTGAACTAGAGCACCTCCCATAATACACTTTATGAAGGCACTCAGACCAGAAAAATCTCAGCGATCTTCCTGCACCTGCCTATTTGTGAATTTACATAGCACCAACCTAACAAAGCAAAAGTCACAGTTGAAGCAAAAGCAGATACTCACTCTGGCAATTTTCTGTTGCTTATCCTCCTCCACCGCTAGAAAACTGGTACAATAAATAGGCACAACCACCTTCTGTAAAGCAGCCAGAAGATCTCGTGCTTGCTTCCGCTGGCTTCAAGAAAGGAATGGGAAGAGTTATCTTTTTCACTATAACACTAAGTGCACGGGAACATTAAATTCATCTCAACTTCTACTCTACTAAAAGCAGCGGAATCACAAAATAGGAGTTCTCTCCCTAACGGCTTCAGTGTAAAATCTTGTTTGGAGGAAAAATACACAAAGCGGGTAAAATGGTTTTACCTAAATTTGATTACTAAAGCAGTAGCTTTAGTAGTCCACAAAGCTGTGGACATCTGAGGACGGCTGCTAAAAATAACTAATACGTTAAAAATATGAAGTGCTAGTCAAACTGCTGTCAACCGACACTGTATCTAGGAGAGAAACTTTATCCAATTAATCAAAACGACAAACCAAATCCCACAACGAATTCTTACCAGTGATGCAAAACATCATTGATTAAGTAGATGAGGTGCAGCCGCAGCTCAAAGTGAGCTCCTTCTGCCGTGATCCGGTTCCGCAGATGCCCAGCCATCAACTCGCAGTGCGCGGGAGACTTGGCATTACTAAACATCCAGTTCTTTCCAGCCTTAGAGAAGCAAATTTTAAACATTTTAAGTCAGTCTAACGTGTTCCCACAATACGGGCTTCCTATAGCTCTGAAATAACCGCAGGAAGGGAAGTTTTCAGGTAACAGCTTTCATCTTACCTGCCACACAACACAGATATAAAGCTGTTGTTAACGTACAGAGAATCTCAATATTCAGACGAACCCACAGCACCACCAAATCCCTGTGCAGATTCAGACCACTTACCGAGATTGCATCTTTCGTGCAAGTGTCAATTATTGGCTGCAACAAGTTGTCAAATTCGTTCATATCTAACTGGGTTTCCTCCAAAACCTTTTGCATTTGTTGCTCGATTGCAAGGGCCACTGCTGATGTGACTTGTTCCTGATAAAAAAACCCAAAAAAAAGGGAAGCAAAAAAAAAAAAGAGAAAGAATTACATTATAGCCAACATCCTTTTAAAGAATGAAGCTGCTGTATCCTTATCCTCTTCGACATAAGCAGCTATCTCAAGGACCAAAATCTTTTACGAGCACTGTGACCTCATGAAAATGTTTAAATTCTTAAGTTCTGAAAAGACTCTTCACATTTTTCAGGAAAAAATGTACCACATAATAAAAAATAATTGCAAGAAGCTCTTAAATGTAAGGAACATGACCAATGCACAAGGAACTCTTCAGTTTGGTTTTCAGCAGCTTTAACAGCTAAACATCTCCTGCAAAAGTCAGCTAGTTATTAGCACACAGTCCCCTTCCACCCATAACCACATCTAAGTCGGAATACTACTAACTGGTACATCCTGCAGCTCCCAGCAATATGCAGCATTTAACCGAGGTTAAGGTGGTCACAATGTATTCCACTCTAAAACTAACAAAGATGAAATAGAAGGTTTTAATCACAGATCAATCATACCTGCACAGCCTACACATCAGATACATCCTACGGTAACACTGGCATTCCCCGCACAACAAAAGAGGAAAGCAACATCCCTTCTCCTCACCTCCATCACCGCTCAGCATCAAAGCGTCCTCTCCCCCTCCCCTCCTAACTCCTACAGCCACTGACAGGCCAGGATACACCAGGTGAGTGTTTCATCCTAAACCAACCTGTCTCATAGCGAGGAGATGCTGCTCCTGCTGCTGCAGGTTCCATTGACTCTGCTGGATGAGTTCCTCCACAGATGGGGTGCCCTGAGGGGCTGGGATGGGCGCAGCAGGTGGGAGCGATGGCTGCGGCAGGGGCTGGATCTGTGCAGAAGCCTCGATGTCTTGGCTTTGCTTGCACAACACTATCAGACAGAGTAAACTTTGAAAGTAAACCTCCCAGAGAAACCCGCTACCGCCAGCTCACGGGTGCAAACGGCACTGGCTCCAAATACACCCTCACTCTGAGGGGGGTCACAGGGGTCTCCAGAGCTGCTTGGACAACGCTCTCAGACACCTGGTGGGATTCTTGGGGTATCAAGCGCAGGACCAGGAGTTGGACTCGATGATCCTGATGGGTCCCTTCCAACTCAGCATATTCTACGATTCTACGGTTAACGCAAAATCACAGGTGGATGGTGCAAAAGAGGAGAGTCAGCAACTCCCTGTGCACTTCCAGAGCGACAACTCCAGGACAAGCCGAGTTCAGGCCCTCCAGGGGCTGAGCTCCGTCTCATCAAGCTGCCCGTGCCTGCGGCTCCCCCTGCCCGCCTCCAAACCCAAAACCGGGGCCGTGAGGAGCCGTGTGCAGCGCTCGGCCAACTACCTGGATCCCAGAGCGCAGAAAGAGGCTGCAAACCGGTCCCGGAGGAGCGGGGCGAGGCCAGGAGAGACAAAAGTGTCTCCGCCGGCCGAGCCCGAGACCCCGCGGCCGGGAGAGGGAGGGAGCCCCGAGCCGGCCCTGCCCGAGCCGCAGGCCCCACTCACGCTGCTGCTGCTCCAGGGCCAGCTTGTACTTGTAGTAGCCGTAGAAGTCACCGCCGAAGAGGAAGGAGAATTTGGGGTTCTCCTTCTGCTTCTCCATCGTCATCTTCTCGAACTCGGGCCCATTCCGCGCCACAAACTGCGCCAGCTTGTCGATGACATTTCGCAGCTCCTGATCTGTGGGAAGACAGCGCCGTCAGCCCCCCGCTCTTCCCGCTCCCTTCCCGTTCCCGCAGTTACATCCCGAGCCCCCCGGATCGCCCCTCACCCTCGGGCGGCAGCGGCATCTCCATGGCCCCGAGTCCGCGCGCCGCTGGGCCGCGCCGCACGGACGGAAGAGCTGCGACACTCGCGCGGCCGCGCTTTATGGCCCCGTCGCTATGGAGACGGCGCGCGGCGGCAGTGACGTGGGGCTGCTGGGGACGCGCGCCGTGCGGCCGCCGTGCGGGGCGGGAATGCCGGTAACAACGAGTCGGGGCTCCGGAGAGAAACAACGGATCCTCTGCTCGAGTTCGAGTGGCAGCGCAGGCAGAACGTTGCTCTTAAGGCAACTGACCTGCCTCAGGTCCAGCGCTTACTTGCATTATTAATTATTTTAAAAGGGAACAGAACCAGTGTTGAACGACACCTCGGCATTTAGTACTTTTTTGTTTGCTTGGTTTTTTTGTTTGTTTTGGGTTTTTTTTGGATTTTCGCTTCTTCTACAGGGCTTACGTCACGTTTTCCCGCCCTTTTCTCTCCCTCACATTT
>VRYO01001414.1:1669286-1679293 GCA_009812075.1 Sialia sialis
AGTTTGGGTTGGAAGGGGCCTTAAATCCCGTCTGATCCCAGTTTTCCTGAGGGTTTTTGGAGATATTGCTGCTGTTTTCCACATGGATTTTGTTGTTCCCTTAACCCTGGTGCCAGATCCCCCAGTTTGAAGATGTGAAGTTCGAGGCAGCCAGTTTGCTGTCGGAGCTCTACTGCCAGGAGGTGAGAGAAAAACCCCAAAACCCCTCTGAGCCATTTGGATTTGGGTTTGGATCAGTTTATTCCCCTGAAAAAACAAAATTCTGGGATGAGAGGCTTTTTCCTTTCATTTTTGAGGAAGTTTTTGCTGGAATTGCAACAGGGGCTTCCCACTGCGAACGGATTTTGCTTGGTTGAAGAAATCTTTTAGTTCTTGTTAAACCATTTTTTGTTTTAGGGCAGGGAGGAAGGGAAATCCAGGGTTTTCCTCAGCATTTTGGAATTCTGGAGTGATTTGGGCTGGAAAGAGGTGAAAATTTTCCATTCCATGTTTTAGGTTCTTTTCTTGGAAAGCTCCAGTTGGATCATCCCAAATTTTGTGTTGTTGGGAAGTTGTGCTGTTTTCCTCCAAAATAATCGCCTGGGATTTTGAATCCCAATATCCTGGATTGGAAAAACCTTCAATCCCACCCTGCTGTGTGCAGAGACACTTCCCAAAATCCCAAATTTCTCTGATCCCACCCATCCCTTCCTTGCACATCCCAAGGGCAGAGCAGGGACAAACTTCTCCCATTTTGTTTTTATTGCTTCCAACACTCATTCCTCACTCCCAACCCTCCTGAGCGTGATTATCCAAGGAATTTCAAGGCTGTGGGATTCCAGGGTGCTGGATTTGTGTTGATTTGAGATGTTTGTGTTGCAGAATTCCGTGGACACGGCCAAGCCCCTGCTGCGTAAAGCCATCCAGATCTCCCAGCAAACTCCCTACTGGCACTGCAGGCTGCTCTTCCAGCTGGCTGTGAGTCCTTGGAGCAGCAATTCCTTGGGAAAAAACTCCTGGAAAAATCATCTGTTCCCATCAAAAACAGCGTGGAAACTTTTCATTCTGTTATCCCCTAAAACATCGCTGTTAATCGGTGCTTTTTATCCCTTTATCCCAAAAAAATTTGCTGTTAATGGAGAGGGAAAAGGAAAATTGGTTGGGAATTGGAGTTTGGAGCCTCTGGATTGCATCAAGGAATCAGCCAGGAGCACTTTGTGGGAATTAGGGACCTGGAATTCCAAGGACAGAGTAAAAAAAAAGTCCATTTTGGGGCTTGCAGGAAGAGGAATCCTGCTGGGATTGGAGTTTTTCCAGCCAGAAATGTTGATTGGGATTTTAGTGTTTAATTAGGGATGTGGGATGGGAGGAGGAGTAGGAAAAAATATCTAGGAAAAGGGAAAGGAATCCCAAGGAATTTTTTTTTTGTCTGGAATATGCTCTAAAATACTTATAAATTACAAATACTTGTAAGAACAGCGATACATTTAGCTGTATTTATGGAAAAAGATCTTTAGGAATATTTAATTTCGCAGGAGTTGAGGAATATTTACCTTTCCGGGAGTTCATTCTGAGGTCTCAGAAACTTTTCCTCTTCTTGGAGCTTCCCATTTTCCCTTGATTTTCCATTTCCTTGGAGCCTGTTCTCCTCTTCCTGAATTCCCACCTGAATTTGGGAAAGGGAGAAAATTTGGGAACCTTGGAGGCTCCTCTTGCTGGGAAAACTTGTTCCAGTGTGACAATCCGTGGATTTTTTGGAGCTGTTGGGATCTGGGATTTTCACCTTTTACAGGATCTGCCTCCAATTTTAACCAATTCCTCGTTAATTAGGAATTTTAAGAGAAAAAAAACTCCTCCTGTGTTCAGACAAATCCTTGGAAACACCAGAGATTTCTTTAAAAAACGGATTTAAAACCCCTTTGAAGAGCAGGAATTTGTAAATCCAGGGATAATGGCATTTTCTTGGGATTGAGGGAGTAAAGCCTGAGTTTTTATGGCTTTTTTTTTATTCCATTTCAGCAACTGCACACCCTGGAGAAGGATTTGGTGTCAGCCTGTGACCTGCTGGGAGTGGGGGCTGAGTACGCCCGCGTGGTGGGCTCCGAGTACACCAGGTGACAATTCCTGGGATTTCCTGAGAGAATTCCCGGGAATTCATCCCCAAATTCCTTGGGATTTCATCACCAAGCTCCCTGGGATTTACTGAGGGAATTCCTGGGATTTCATCCTCTAATTCCCTGGGATTTCATCCCCCAATTCCCTGGGATTTAATCCGCAATTTCCATGGAATTTCCTGAGGGAATTCCTGGGATTTAATCCCCAGGTTCCGTGGGATTTCCTCCCCAAATTTCCTTCCCGTATTCCCTGGGATTTCCTGCCAGAATTCCTGGGATTTTATCCCCAAATTCCCTGGGATCTCCTGCCAGAATTCCTGGGATTTCATCCCCAAATTCCCTGGGATTTCCTGCCAGAATTCCTGGGATTTCATCCCCAAATTCCCTGCGATTTCATCCCCAAATTTCTTGTGATTTTCTTCCTGAATTCTCTTGGATTTCCTGCTGGAATTCCTTAGATTTCCTGCTGGAATTCCTGGGGTTTCTTCCTTGAGTCTCCTAGGATTTCCTCTCCAATTTCTTGGGATTTCCTTCCCAAATTCTTTGGGATTTCCTGCCTGAATTCCCTGGGATTTCCTCTGGAATTACTGGCATTTCCTCCTTGAGTTCCCTCGGAATTCCTCCCTTAATCCTCTTTCTTCCCTGCTTTTAGAGTTGGGGAAAAGGCAGATTTTTATTTTTTCCTGTTTGTTTTTTATTTTATGTGTGTTTTTGGTGGATCAAGTAATTTCTTTTAGAATTTCACTTTATTCTCTTTCGTTCCAGAGCTCTCTTCCTGCTCAGCAAAGGGATGGTAAGTTGGAAGTAGTTTTAAAATAAATTATTTCCTCTTTAATTGTAAATTCCAGAGAATTTTTTTTGGGGGGAAAAGCAGGATTCTTACAGATAAATTCTGCTTTATTCCTTATTTTTTCTGGGAAAAATAGAAGGATTTTCACTGGGGCCTTTGTAATGAGGGATGGAAAAGCTGGTGGGATGGGAATTAGGTGAATATTTCAGAATTCCTGGAATTAGAAAATCCATGGAATTAGGGGATTAATGGAACTGTTTGGATTGAAAAAATCAGGAATAAGTTCCACTCTCCCAACCTGAATTTGGGCAACCCCAGGGATGAAACAACCCCATTTTCCAGGGGAAAAATGATCATTCCATGAACGTTTATCCTGAAAAAAAAGTGGATTTTTTCTTGGGAATTGCAGCTGCTGCTGATGGAGAGGAAGCTGCAGGAGGTTCACCCGCTGCTGACGCTGTGTGGGCAGATCGTGGAGAACTGGCAGGGAAATCCCATCCAGAAGGAATCCCTCAGGGTCTTCTTCCTGGTCCTGCAGGTCACACATTACCTGGATGCTGGCCAGGTACGTGCCACGTTCCAAATTGGAATTTGGGGTGGGGATAATTCCTAAAAAATCAGCCCTGAGGGGATTTTTGGGGATTTTTTTAATAACAGAAGCAAATTCCTGTGGGTTTTTATGCCAAAGAGTGAGGAAATTTAATTTAGAGATGTTGACCATCATGTTTGTATATCCGTGGTGGCATCTGTTGCTTTCATGGTGTGGTGGAGGAATTTTTTGGGGAGATTTTGGGAATATCTGGAGCATCTCTTGCTGCTGATCAATACCATGATGTGCTGAGTGTTCATCAATCCTAAATCAAACCAAAACTCTTAACCAATCCGCTAAATATGGGAATTACCAATCCCAATTACCTGGATGCTGGCCAGGTATGTGCCACATTCCAAATTGGAATTTGGGGTGGGGATAATTCCTGAAAAATCAGCCCTGTGGGGATTTTTTTGATTTTTTTTTAAGTAACAGAAATAAATTCCTGTGGGTTTTCATCCCAAATTAGATGAAGAGTGAGGAAATCAATTTGGAGATGTTGTCCATGATATTTGTGTATCCAATGTGGGCTTTATTGCCGCCATGGTGTGGTGGAGGAATTTTTTTGGGAGATTTTGGGAATATTTGGACTATTTGGGAATATTTTGGGAATATTTGCTGCTGATCTGTATTATGAAGCTCTGAGTGTCATCAGTCCTAAATCAACCCAACCCCCTAAATATGGGAATTACCAATCCCAATTACCTGGATGCTGGCCAGGTACGTGCCACATTCCAAAGGGGAATTTGGGGTGGGGATAATTCCTGAAAAATCAGCCCTGAGGGGGATTATTTTTTTAATAACAGAAGCGAATTCCTGTGGGTTTTTATGCCAAAGAGTGAGGGAATTAAATTAATTTAGAGGCGTTGTCCATGATATTTTTTTCCTCACCACCCTATAAAAAGATCTTAAACCCTTAACATAAAACTAAAAACTGCACACCCAAGCAGAACAGAAAAACTTAAAGCGTCAAGCTAGGTCACAATTTTTAGTTTGAAGTGCTGCAGAATTCACTGTTATACAGATAAAAATTAATAAACATCTGAATCTCAACAAGAAACACCATGTGGAGCTTTGAATCCTGAAGCTTGAAAGGGGAATGTCCTGGTTTGGAGGACAGGTGTCTGCTAAGAAAGGCAGGAGCCTCTCTTTGAAATGGAGAATGTAAACTCCCTCTAAATTATTGTAATTTTGAAATCAGGGGGCTCTCAGGCAAAGATATGGGAATAGGAATAACAGTTCTGTACTAGGGAAATTAAAATAGAAATACGGAACTCCAAAGAACAAACCCCAACCACAGACACAGTCAGAGTACAACCTGACAGCCGTCAGTCAGTCAGGGTGTTGGCAGCAGTGCCATTCAATGGTGGCTGCATCCTCCTGCAGTGACAGATGTGCTTCAGTTGGAGCAGTGCTCCTGGACAAGGGGCAGTTTCCTCCAAAGGTCCAGTGATGGTGTGAATTCTGGTTTTCCTTTGAAATTCAGTGGAGAAAAAGGGCTGCCTTAGTGTCCCAAAATTTCAGTTTTTATCTAGGTAGGAAATGTTGGGCTCTTCCCCCTTGCTGGAGCATCTCCCCATGGGATGCAGTAATTTTATCAGTGCCACAGTGGGACTCAATGGCCATGAGCAGAAGAGAACTCCCTGCAGGAAGGATGGGTTGTGAAAAGATAAAGAACTTGGTTTTAACTGATAGTCCATTAACAGGAGATATCTCATGAAGATCAGGATCACTGCCCTACCTGGTTTAACAGCTGGGCCATTAACAAGAGATATCTCTGGCAGAGAAATAAGGATCACTGCCCCGCCTGGTTTATACAATATGACCATTAACAGGAGGTATCTCCTGGAGGAAGGATAGGCTATGAAAAGATAAAGGTAAAGGTAGATAAAGATAAAGATCACTACCCCACCTGGTTTTAACAACTGGACCATTAACAGGAGATATCTCCCGTAGAGATCAGGATCACTGCCCCAGCTGGTTTATAAAATCTGCCCATTACCAGGAAATATCTCCTAGAGGGAGGATGAGTTGTGAAAAGATAAAGAACACTCCCCCACCTGGTTTTTAACAGATGGCCCATTAACAGGAGACATCGTCACAGAGATAAAGATCGCTGCCCTACCTGGTTTTAACTGCTAGCCCATTAACAGTAGATATCTGCCACTGAGATAAAGAACACCGCCCCACCTGGTTTATAAAATCTGCCCATTAACAGGAGATATCTTCAGGAAAGAGGATGGGTTGTGAAAAGATAAAGATCACTGTTTTTTAACAGCTGGCCCAATAACAGAGGGTATCTCTCATGGAGATAAGAACACTGCCCTACCCGGTTTTTAACAGATGGCCCATTAGCAGGAGATATCTCCCAGCAAGATAAAGATCGCTGCCCTACCTGGTTTTAAGTGATAGCCCATTAACAGGAGATATCCCGCCGAGCTCAGGATCACTGCCCCACCTGGTGTCAACAGATGTGACAGAATTGATCCTTTTGGTCACATGCTGTATTTGCAACCCAAGACAGAGAGGAATTGTTTTGTGGGGCAGGTGAAGAGCGTGAAGCCGTGCCTGAAGCAGCTGCAGCAGTGCATCCAAACCATCTCCACCCTGCACGACGACGAGATCCTGCCCAGCAACCCCGCCGACCTCTTCCACTGGCTGCCCAAGGAGCACATGTGTGTGCTGGTCTACCTGGTGAGAGCTCCTAATTAGTGCTGCTGTTAATTAGGGAGGGGTGAGGAGTGGTTTGGAGTCAGCAGGGATGATTTTGGTAGATGTTTGGTGATGTTTTTACCTCAGAGTTTGTGGGGGTTGCTCAGTGTGTGAGGAGATTCCATGCTGGAAATGGGCAGTAATTAATTAACTAATTATTAGTTAATTGATTAGCGTCTGAGTCATAAAAATGGGGTTGTGTGTACTAATTAGAGCCACTTTGGATTAATTTTATCAACTGTTTGGTGCTGGTTTTCCCTCAGCATCACCCCATGGATGCTGACGGAGCTGCTGGATGTGTGAGGAGATTCCACGCTAGAAATGGGCATTAATTAATAAATTAATAATTAATTAATTGAGTAGTATCAGAGTAAAAAATGGACTTATTTGTACAAATCAGAGCCACTTTGGCTTAATTTTATCAACTCTTTGATGCTCTTTTTCCTTCGGTGTCCATGGGGTGATGCTGAGGGGGCTGCTCAAATGTGGGAGGAGATTTCAGGCTGGAAATGGAGATTAATTAAATCATAATTAATTAATTAGTTAGTACCTGACTCAAATGGAAATGGAGTTATTTGTACAAATCAGAGCCACTTTGGCTTAATTTTATCAACTGTTTGATGCTTTTTTTCCCTTTAGTGTCCATGGGGTGATGCTGAGGGAGGTGCTCAGTGTGTGAGGAGATTCCAGGCTGGAAATGGGCATTAATTAATAAATTAATAATTAATTAATTGATTAGTATCAGAATCAAATAAAAATGGACTTGTTTGTACAAATGAGAGCCACTTTGGCTTAATTTTATCAACTCTTTGGTGCTGGTTTTCCCTCAGCGTCCATGGGGTGATGCTGAGGGGGCTGCTCAGTGTGTGAGGAGATTCCAGGCTGGAAATGGGCATTAATTAATAATTAATTAATTGATTAGCATCCGAATCAAATAAAAATGGACTTGTTTGTACAAATGAGAGCCACTTTGGCTTAATTTTATCAATTGTTTGGTGCTGTTTTTCTCTCAGTTCCATGCAGTGATGCTGAGGGAGGCGCTCAGTGTGTGAGGAGATTCCAGGCTGGAAATGGGAATTAACGAATAAATAAATAAATAACTTATTAATTAATACTTGAGCCGAATGAAAATTGAGTCATTTGTACAAAGCAGAGCCACTTTGGCTTAATTTTGTCAGCATGAGGAGAGCTGAACTCAGAACTGCTGAAGGATTTTGTTCAATTTCTTAGAAATTATTCTAGTCCTTAATGATGTTAAAAAATCTGTGAATTCCCAGCCCTTCCCTCTCTGATTTTGCGAATCATGGAATGATTGGGGTGAGAAAGAATTAAAAAACCATCAATCCCCAACTCTCAATCCCACCTCCCACCATCCTGGGTCACTCCAGAACTTTTTGGGAATTCCCAGCTGGATAATCCTTGCTGTGCTTCCCTGCAGGTGACAGTGATGCATTCCATGCAGGCAGGATACCTGGAGAAGGCTCAGAAATACACGGACAAAGCACTCATGCAGCTGGAGAAACTCAAAAGTAAGGAAAAAAAGGGGTTGGAATTCCAGGAAAATCCAGGAAAATCCCTTTATTTATTCCTCATTTCAACCCATCCTGCAGCCTTGTTGAGCTGCTGGGTCAGCCTAAGACTAAAACTAAAATTAAAATCTTGATTTTAAGGCTGGGTGGTGGCTTTAGAGTACAAAAATTCAATTTTTTTTGTTTTTTTTTGTTTTAATGGGATTTATAAAACTCCTTAAATCCCTGATGGAATTCTTGCTGTTCTTTTCCCAGTGCTGGACTGCAGCCCCATCCTGTCCTCATTCCAAGTGATTTTGTTGGAACACATCATCATGTGCAGGCTGGTGACAGGACACAAAGCCACAGCCCTGCAGGAGGTAATGTGGCAATTCCAGCATTTTCCTCCCCCTCCACCCCAAAAAAATGGGAATATTCTGCAGGAACAGCCTGGAAAATTGCAATTTTGGGGCTCAGGTGGGAATTCCTGGTGCGTTATTCATGAATACAAGGCTTGGATAATGTGGGATTGCCTCCTTTTAAATATTTTTTCAAGGATATTTTGGGATTAATCATGGAATAATCAAGAATTGATTTAATTGGCACCTTCCTGGTGGGAATTCCAGGCTGATCCTGGTGCTTTTTTTTCCCATTCCATCCATTCCAGACTGGCTCCTTCGTATCCAGGTGTTTCCCAGTTTTTAACATTCCTGCTTTTCCTCCTTTTTCTTGCTTGATTTGGGTTGTTCCAGAGCAAAATGGATTTTTTTTTTCCCTCATTTTTCCAATAATTTTAAAATCCTGGGACTGGATCCCTGCTCTCAGCTTCACTGGGAATGGGGATGGATTCAACCTCCTGCTCCTGCCTCCCGAAACCCACCCCAATCCCAGATTTTGGGAGGTTTTATCCCAATTTTCCTGGAAAATCTGGAGCATTTCTGGATAAATCTGTGGCAGTGAATTCCAGGGGGTGGAGGAAACCATTCCAAACCAGCTGGAATGTGGGAGGAATGCGAGGAAATCCCTTCCAAACTCCAATTTTTATCCAGGATTGGAAATCCTGGAGCCAATCCCTGCGTCCATGAGAGGTGCAAGGAGCAGGATTTAAAGCGTAAAAAATCGGGAAAAACGTGAAAAATCTGGAATTTCGTTTTTTTTTCCCCAGATTTCCCAGGTCTGCCAGCTGTGCCAGCAATCTCCCAGGCTCTTTTCCAACCACGCTGCCCAGCTGCACACGCTCCTGGTGAGTTTTTGGGGATAAAATTTGGGAATTCCACATCTCACTGGGAATTCCAGAGTGGAGATTCCCTGGAAATTTTCCCTTAAAACTTTAGAAAAAGAATTCCAGGATGGTTTGGGTGGGTGGACATGGGCACTTCCATTATCCCAAGTTGTTCCAGCAAATCTTGCTTTTGTGGAGAGAAAAAAAATCCCAATTTTCTGTGGAGAAAATTCCTGGAATTTGGCTTTTTCTGGGTATTTTTGTCACCAAGACCTTGTCTGGCAGAAGCTCCTTCATGAAGGGAATGGGAATTTGGGAGGAATCAACTGGAAAAAAGAAATTTAGGGATTTCAACTATACCCATTGGAGATGTTTTTTTGGGGGAATTGTGGAAGGGGAAGAGTTTTTGTAAAAAAATGGAATTTTTCTATGATTTTAAGGAAGATTTTTTTAGTTAAATTAAGTATTTTTTCCTCCATGAATAATTTATTTTAAAGGCTATTTTGTAGAAATTCTTTATTTTCTCCACACCTGAGCCTCATTGGTTTATTTTTCCTGCTGTAATCCAAATATTTCCTTGGATTTGGGAATATTTTGGGCTGCATTCCTAAAAATATCTTTTATTTTCCAGGGTCTGTACTGCATCTCTGTCAACTGCATGGACAATGCAGAAGCACAATTCACTACAGCACTGAGGGTGAGATTTTATTCCTGGAATGATTTAATTCCCAAATTTTCAAGGGAATGGGCCTTGGGGATGACAGTGGGAATTTGGAATGAAAACCTTAATTAATTCCATTATTTATTAATGATTTTCCTTGGATCACAGAGGGATTTATAACATTAAAATCTCAATATACGATATTTTTTAGCCAGGATTTTTTGGTGAGACTGAACAAATCCTGAGGGGAATATTGAAATATTTGGGAATTTTATTTTCTTTTATTTTATTTTTTTTTTTTCCAGCTCACAACCCACCAGGAGCTGTGGGCATTTATTGTCACCAACCTGGCCAGCGTCTACATCCGGGAAGGGAATCGGCACCAGGAGGTGAGCAGGGATCTCCCCAAATCCCAATTTTCCGGGGGAAAAA
>VRYO01001441.1:57523-70495 GCA_009812075.1 Sialia sialis
GGAGCTCTGTCTTGTCTGCTCCTGATTTTTTGGGAGCTTTGTCTCGCTGCCTCGTCTCGGAAAGTGGTTGGAAATCGGCTGAGAAGTTGTAAAAAAAAAATTAAAGTCATAAAACTTCGTTGAAGTAATGGGGAAAGGTCTGTGTGGAACAGGAAAAGCAACGAGGAGCTGGGAAGTGGGGAATGAAACTCCTTGGAGAGGGGTTTGTGTGTTCTGGGAAAGCAGGGAATGGAACCTGGGAATGGTTTGGGTGGGAAGGGACCTGAAATTCATCCCATCCCACCCCTGCCATGGGGACACTCCCACTGTCCCAGATCATCCCAGCCTGGCCTTGGATACTCCCAGGGAATTCCATCCCAGCCCCTCCCACCCTCATTCCATCCCAAATCCCATCCATCCCTGCCCTCTGGCAGTGTCCTGTCTGTGTGTCCTGTCCCTCCAGGCTCTTGCAATCCGTCTGTCCTCAATTTCTCTCTCTGCTGGCAACTGCCAGAGCATGGAAAATCCAAAATACACAACTGAGAGCTGGAATTGTCCAACCTGGAGAAGGGAAAGCTCCAGGGAGAGCTCAGAGTCCCTTGCAGAGCCCAAAGGAGCTCCAGGAGAGCTCCAGGGGACAAGGGATAGAGGAAAACAGGACACAGGGAACGGCTTCAAACTGGGAAAGGGGAGATTGAAATGGGATTTGGGATGGAATGAGGGTGGGAGGGGCTGGGATGGAATTCCCAGAGAAGCTGTGGCTGCCTCTGGATCCCTGGCAATGTCCAAGGCCAGGATGGGATAATCTGGGACAGAGGGAGGTGTCCCTGCCATGGCAGGCGTGGCACTGCATGAGTTTCAAGGTCCCTTTCAACCCAAACCATTCCAGGATTCCATATTTAGATGGGATTTTAGGACGAAATATTGGGAAAGGGGCTGGGATGGAATTCCCAGAGGAGCTGTGGCTGTCCCTGGATCCCTGGCAGGGCCCAAGGCCGGGTTGGAGCATCTGGGACAGTGGGAGGTGACAGTGGTGTCATGGCAGGGGTGGCACTGATGGGATTTAAGATCCATCCCAACATTCCAAGATTCCATTTGCTTTGGATCTCTGGCACCACAGGGAATGGGGCCCAGAGCTCCTCATTATCCAGGGAAAAGGGAAGAAATCCATCCAGGAAGCAGCAAAGCCACAACAATAAAATAAATTATTTAATAACAATAGCATGTTATTGAAACTCTGCCTCCCTGAGCGCAATCGTGACCCAGCAGAGGAATTCACTTATTTTGAAATCCCCACTTTGCTATAAACAAAGACTTTCAAAAAGTAAACCTCACTAGCAAATCTGCATTGGAGAGCTAATCCAGGTGCATTGCAGCTCCTTATCCCATCAAGCTGGGATTGAAAAAGGGGAAGATAATGGGAGCTTTTGTCCCGGGCGATCCGAGGAGGCTTTGGGAAGCCAAGACTTTCATGTGTCGTGTTAAAGGATTTTCTGCAAAATTCTCTGTCTGAGGGAGAAGAAAAACCAGGCCTGCAGCCCTCAGGAGCTCTCCTTTTGAGTTTGTTAAACCTTTAAAAAGTTTTACCTTTATTTATCTCGTGGATTTTATTTTCCCTTTCCTCTGGACGCGATTGCTGTCAGAAAATCCTGGTTAGGGAGCTGGCAGCGCTGATGATTTACAAGCCCCTACAGAGGAGGAGCTCAGCAGCTTTTCTGCATGGAAATACTCCTCCTGCAAGCAGGATTCAACCCTTGCCACGGGAGGAAATCCAGGAAATTGGCACGACTGGCTGGAAAAGCGCGATCCCTGTGGCTGGGAGTGCTGGAGATGTCAGGGCTGAGTTAGCACCGCGCTCTTTTCGTAATTTCCTGGTGACAACCTGGCTCTGGTGGCATCTCCAGCCATGCCTGGTCTCCAGCATTGCCTGTTCCAGCTGAGCAGCTCTGAGCTGCCAGATGTGGGCAGTAAATCCTGGTTTTCTCTTCTGGGAAAAGAGGCTCTGCCAAACTCCGTCCTGGAGCTGGGAGCAAACTTTTGTCTCCTGCAGCAGGAGCTGAAGCTGGCTCTGAACTTCCTGATTAGTCTGATCCCTGATTAGGCTGCAGATAGGCCCTGATTAAAGTGCTCTTGGCTATTTTGGAGCTCCAGATAAATATTCATGAGTGGAGGAGAGGAGAAAAGAGTAAACAGAAAACAAAGCAGTGCCTGCAGATCCAGGAGGAGGATCCAGCTCTGGGGTGATTGAGGTTGTGGGCAGATGGAATGGGTTGGGTTGGAGGGACCTTAGAGCTCAATCCTGTCCCCATCCAGGGACACCTCCCTCTGTCCCAGGTGCTCCAGCCTGGCCTTGGACACTTCCAGCCACAGCTCCTCTGGGAATTCCATCCCAGCCCCTCCCCACTCTCATTCCATCCCAAATCCCATTTCAATCTCCCCTTTCCCAGTTTGAAGCCATTCCTTGTGTGCTGTTCCTCCATCCCTTGTCCCCAGTCCCTCCTCAGCTCTCCTGGAGCCTTCCGAGATCTTGGGAATTTTCAATCTCTCCAGGGAGTGATTTAGGTTGAAAAGATCTTAAATCCCATCCAGTGCCACCCCTCTCACTGTCCCAGCCTGGCCTTGGACACTTCAGGGATCCAGGGCCAGCCACAGCTCCTCTGGGAATTCCATCCCAGCCCCTCCCATCCTCACAGGGAGGAATTTCTTCCAAAATCCCGTCTAACCGTGTCCTGTGGCAGTAGAAGCCATTCCCTGTGTCCTGTCTCTCCACCTAGTGTCCCAAGTCCCTCTCCTGGAGCTACTCTTCTGAGATCTTGGGAATTTTATATCTCTCCAGGGGATGATTTAGGTTGAAAAGATCTTAAATCCCATCCAGAGTCACCCCTGGATGGACAGGGATGCCTCCCCCTGTCCCAGGTGCTCCAGCCTGGCCTTGGAACTTCCAGGGATCCAGGGGCAGCCACAGCTCCTCTGGGAATTCCATCCCAGCCCTTCCCACCCTCCCAGCCAGGAATTCCTTCCCAAAATTCCATCTCCCCTGCCCTCTGGCAGTGGGAATCCATTCCCCTTGTAGGACTGGAGCTGGGATGTGCCCTGGGCAAGGCTGAGGCCACCAAGGGCCAGAGGGGCCACCAAGGGGCTCTGGGAGCTTGGGCTCAGCTCTCCCTTGGCCCAGAACATGGAATCACTTCCACCTCAGACACCACTGGGAGCACTGGGGGTCCAGAGAGAGGTTCCCACCTTGGGATGGATGCTCTGACATTTCGGGTTCTTCCTTTGCTCCATTTGGAGCAGAAAACATTTTCTAAAATTTCCTGAAATATCCCACGTTGTCACTTGTGTTTTCCCAGTTCTTGGATGGGACACAAGGTACCCACAGACTGATTAATTAATTAATTCAGGAATGTAAACCCTTGTGATTTAGGCCCTAGAAATCCTCCTGCCATGAAGAAATGGGGATGAGGCTGATTTGTCCCGTTCTGGCCGAGTTTCTCCATCTCCACCTTCCTCTCCGGCACCAGATCCCAAACAAGCCCCCAGACTTGGTGATTCCAGCTCCTCCCGTCCTTCCAGGACTTTCCATTATACTAAAATGAAATTTCCATTATGCTAAAAAATGAAATGAAAATCCGACACCCCTGGCAGCTCCCGCTACAATGGAAAATAAATAAAAATTTCCATCAAATGAAATCAACCTCACACTTCTCTACCCCTTCTCCTGCATTTCATCCTTTTTCCAGATGTTTCCACCTCACCTCCTTTGCAACTCTGTGCTACAGACAGCAGCAAATTCCCATCTTTTGATCTAAAAGCAGAAAAATCCCAGCTCCGTGCTGATGATTTTGTTTCAGGTCAGCTCAGAGGAGGCTGCAGGCACAAATTTCCTCCTCTCCTCAGCACCCTCAGCTCTTCCCAGCTGTTCCCTCCCGGGGCTTTTCATCCCCAATCCCTGTTCCTCACAGGGACCTTTGTTCTCCCCAGGTTTTTATTTTTATCTCTGCTTTCCCCCCCCCGAGGCTTTGCTGCAGATGAAGGAGAAATTTGGCTGGAATAGCGAGAAGTTGGGTTTTCCACCTGAACAGCATCCGGTGGAATCCGACAGAAAAAAGCAAAGGGAGGAGCCCCCACCTTGCTGGAAATGATTTTATAGATAATTAAAAATGTTCTCAGGAAATGTGAGCCCCCTTTGACTGCTCAGGAATGGAATTTTCTCTTGGAATTACCCCACAACAGTCAGGGATGGCCATGACTGGAGGAATTGATTGTTACTTTTGGGCTCTACCACGCCCTAAAGAGGGGTTTGAGGTCCCCAAATGTCACCTTGGCACCTCACATGGAATTTGTGCTCGTGGGAAACCTCCTCTGTGGAGTTCCCTGTCTGCTGCTGCAGGTGCCTCCTCTCTTAGTGCTCACCTGTCCCTTAAAAAACAAAGGAATTCTGAATTTCAGAAAAGAAAAATTCAAATTTTGGCCTTTCCAGCCCAGGTCTGGGAGTGTCAAGCAGGGACAGAAGGTGAGAAAGCATCTGGAGGAAGATTTCCATGGAGTTCCCACAGCAGGCTGCTAATGAGACACCAGACAGGTGATGTGTGACCATTCAGCAATCAAAACGCTAATTATTGTGGTAATGAGACTAAAGGAATTAAAATAATTTCACAACATTAAGGCGCACAGGACTATAAGGCGCACTTTTTTCCCCCAGCAAGGATCCGCGCGCAACAAAGTAACGAATTAGTAACGGAATGGCACGATCGCGGGGTTTACTGGCAGCTGCTCAATTTGCAAACATTTTTCACGGATCGGCAAGGCCTTTAAACGCAGCCCCAGGTGCCCTCCCTGTGCCGTGGGCCCCGGCACTCCCGCCCGCCCCTGGCACTGGCTCTCACAGCTTGGCAAATTTCCAAACTTTGTCCATATATAAGGCGCACTGGATTATAAGACGCACTTCCAGTTTTCGATCAAAATTTTAGTCAAAAGGGTGTGCCTTATAGGCGTGAAATTACTTAATTATTGTCATGGCTTCCTCTGGGATCAGACCAGCCACAATGTTTGGGGCTTGGAGTGACCTGAGGGAGGTGGGAGCTGCCTTCCAACCCAAACGTTTCAATGACTCACAAAACAACAGATATTTTGTGGGTGGAGAATCCAGCCAGTGACCAGTAAAGGTCAGGAATTGGTGGCCATGGGACCTTCCAAGAGGGAAGGATGGATCCTGTGCAATCCAGCTCCTCATCAATGACCTGCTGAGTCCCAACCCCATCAACTCCACGCCCTCATCAGGCTCCAAAAACAACTCCCTCCCAGTAATAATTATGGATTTAAACATTTTCTGTCAACCAAGAAACATTTTCTCTTCTCAATTATTTTGTTTCTTGTGGGAAAATAAACCCCAAACCCCAACAGATCCAGCTCATCAATTTCTTTGATAAGCTCCACAACACAGGGAATATTTTGCAACTTGTGGTGAAGAGTATCCTCATTTCTCCATTTCGGAAAAAAAAACCCAATCAGGGAATGAAAAACATCAGCATCAACAGATGGACAAGGCAGTGGGAGGATTTGCAAGAACCACCTGAAGTAAATGAAGCTGATGGAATTTGGCATTTCTATCACAACAGATCTGGAGCAAAAGCTTCCAAATTCAGCCTGACACACATTTAGGCCGCTTTTCCCAGGGATCTTTTCGCTCTGCTGCTGCGTGTTGTACAGCCTGTTGGATGTGGTCCTGACACAATTTTCCATAAAAATAAACTCAGACCAAGTACTGTGGGGTGCTGATGTCTGGGAGAACTGAGATTATCAACCCTTCAACCTCAAAGACTCACTCGTCTGCAGAGATCTCCAGGCTCAAGGCTCCAATTTGTATTTGATTAGGCCCTTTCAAAGCCTCTCTCCAGAATGAAAATGGAAAAATACAACATTTTTCTCTTCAATTCCAGCAGAAAAGCTGTGAGATAAGTCTGTTTAAAACAAAAAAAGGGTGTTTTTCCCCATTTTTCCCCCCGCTCTGTGATGAAAAGCACCTTATTATAAACATAAGACGACCCAACCATCTCCTGATGATAATGACCCAGCCAATTTATCATAACAAAATGTCAGTGTCACTGTGGAATAATCATGGTAAAATACCTCAAAAACAGGGAGAAAAGGGGAAAGGAACACTCCCAATCCTGGTACAGCTGGAGGAGTTGCTTTCAAGAACGGTGAAAGTCAGAAGCTTAAGTGATTCAGACAAATACTGAGCTGGTTCATTTGCAATTTGATTTTAACCAGGGGCACGATGAGGGAAAACAAGAGCCGGAGTGCTGGCGTCCCAATATTAATAAAATATAATTAGCAGGGAGATTTGCATAGGAGAAAGGGAAGCACCTCAGTTCCCCTCCCTGCTCCTGCCAGCCCGGCCGTGCTGTCAGAGGTGATTTTCCTGATGTTTACAGAGGGTTGATTAGAGGGGCAGAATTAATTAACAGGGACTCACTGATGGCATTTCCCTCTGGGAGGTGCTCGTAGATCCCAGCTGGAGTAGCCTGGAGTCGTGGAATGGGTTGTGTTGGGAGGGACCTTGAGGTCAGTCCAACAAGGGCAGGGACACCTTCCACTAGACCAAGGCTTTGAGCCCTGGCCAGCCTGGCCTTGGGCACTTCCAGGGATGGGGATTGGCATGGAGGATGAACTGGATTCAATGGGAAGATGATCTGGATTCACTGAGAAGACCAAATCAGTGAGAAGATGACCTGGATTCAGCAGGAAGAAGACCTGGATTCACTGAGAAGAAGACCAAATTCAGTGGGAAGAAGACCTGGATTCAGTGGAAGAAGACCAAATTCAATGGGAAGATGATCTGGATTCAAATGTGAGCTAACAAAATTCAAGGGGAAGATGACCTGGATTAAACTCAAAGAAGACCAAATTCAGTGGGAAGAAGACCTGGATTCAGTGGAAAAAGACCTGGATTCAACTGGGAAGATGACATGGATTCTTCTGGAAGAACACCTGGATTCAACTGGAAGAAGACCAAATTCAATGGGAGGAAGACCAAATTCAACACCAAGAAGACCAAATTCAACAGGAAAAAGATCAAATTCAATGGAAAATGATCTGGATTCAACTGGAAGAAGACCAAATTCAATTGGAAGAAGACCTGAAATCAATGGCAAGATGATCTGGATTCCAAGGGAAGAAGACTTGGATTCAATGGGAAGAAGATCAAATTTGTGGGAAGAAGACCTGGATTCAGTGAGAAACCTGGATTCAACGGAAAGAATACCAAAATCAATGTGAAGAAGACCAAATTCAACAGGAAAAAGACCAAATTCAATGGGAAGAAAACCTGGATTCAATGGGAAGAAGATCAAATTTGTGGGAAGAAGACCTGGATTGAATGAGAAGACCTGGATTCAACTGGAAGAAGACAGCCAGGAAGCTGGGAAAAACTGAACAACACAACAGCAGGAAAAAGGAAATTAATTTCTTATGGGAGATGGAGGATTGGAATAAAAACAAGGGGAAAATTCACATGCCCTCCCTGTTCCCTCAAGGGGAAAATTCACTTTTCCTCCTGCACTTCCTTCCACCCCAGGGCATCATTTCCCTTTGGAAATAGGGTTCAGTTTCCAGTAAAAACCCATTCCTAGAACAAAAAGTGTTTCCTGGGCTTCCTGCAGCCGCAGCAGGAGGGCTGGGAGAAGATTTTGAGTTGCACAAGAGGCTGGGAAATAAAAGGGGCTGTTTTTCTGAGGAAACTGCCCTAGGAGAGGGGCTGGAAATCATCCTGAACACATCAGCATGAACTAAAAATCTCAATTTTTTGCAGGGAAAATGGTGGATGAAGGATTTGGGGAAGGGCATCTCAGGTGCTTTCAGTCATCCAGGTTCCCCCTTCTCTCTCAGATCCAATTCTTTATTTTTCACCTTCAAGGGTACAAAAAGAAGACAAAAAAAAAAATCCTTCTTCAGCCTCCACGTGACGTCTTTTGTTCCAGTCTAAAGGCGGAAAATCTGGGAAAATCATTGCCTTGCTCTCCAACTGAGACTGGCAAAGTGACAGCTCGGAGAGAAAGCCACTTGCACGTTTTATTCATACAATATTTTAAAATTATCTAAGCTCCGCTTGAGTCTTGACATTGAAAATAGCCCAGTCAAGGGAGAAATCCAGCTTTTTGGAGCTGCTCCCAATAACTTCAGCTTTTGCTGCAGAGACCAAATAAAAAACACCAATATTTTTATCTTTATGCCTAATCCAAAGCTGACATTCCTTTTCCAAGAGGAATGCTGAAGTGGTTTATGCAGCAAAACTGCTTGTGTGGATTAACAGATGTTTGACTAAAGAGCAAATTTGAGCCATCCCAATTAAAATTATGGCATTTTTTTGATGCTTTGACCTGGTGCAGAAAGGGTGACACCAATCTGGGTGATTATTTTGGCTCCATTCCCACATTTTCTCTTCTCTGATCAAAAATGTGGATAAATTCTACCTTAACATTCCACCTCAAAATTCCACCAAATTCCAGCTCACAATTTCAAAACAGAATTCCTCCACAGAATTCAACCCCAAATTCCACCCTACAATTCCCCCACAGAATTCCACTTCAAAATTCCACCTCACCATTCCATTTTAGAATTTATCCACATGATTCACCCACACAATTCCACCTCAAAATTACCCCACACAATTCCATCCCAAATCCCACTCCATAATTCCACCATGGACTTGATGATCTTTGAGGATTTTTCTGGCCTCAGTGATTCCATGATTTGGCAGCATCACTCTCTCCTTGACCCTAGAAAAGCACCAAGGGCTTATTCTATAATTTTATAGGAATTTACATAATTTTTTATGGCAGCACTTTGTGCTCTACCCCACCAGCACGGCGCAAACAAGGTACAGATGTGACATCATCAACTCTGGGCACTGCTGCCCGTTTAATTAGCTCCACTATGCTTAATTAATTAGAGATGCATCATTGGAGGCCTGATGGATGATCCTGTTTGGAGTGGGCTGTTCCAAGGCTGGGCTGGATGGAGCACCCTGGCACAGTGGGAGGTGGTGGCAGGGGTGACACTTTGAGGTCCTTCCAACCAAACCATTCCAGGATTTTGTGATTTTTTGTGATTTTGTGACTCCCTGGCAACCAGCAGTGCTGGTACAGCACTTCCCTTCCCAGCACAGCAGCCTTTCCCTGAGGAATGAGGCAGCAGCAATGATGGATGCATGTCTGCAGCTCCACCAAGAGCCTGGCATGATGGATGGGCCTGAAGAGAAAGATGCCATCCCTTGATTAAAACAGAAATTAATTAATGGCCCGGGAGATGCGGTTGATGGCTCGGAGCTGGGATGGATGGAGAGCTGGGAAACGCTGGCTCAGCAGGAGAGGGGAAAAGGAAATGAAAAACTGGGATGTCACCTGGATCTGACACCAGCAGGAGTCAGCAGCACTTTCCCCAGACACCCTGAGAGATCTGCTCTGTTCACACAGAAACACTGAACAAGGACTCTTCAAGGAGCCCCAGCTTTCTCCAGGCTACCAGAATTTGAGGAATGCTGGGTGAGGAGTCAGGAATGGCAGAGGAGAGCTCAGGGTGTTGGAGTCAGTGCATGGGTTCACACTTTCCTTTCCTTCACACATTTGAGTCGAAACCAGATGTAAAATTAATTTCTGCCCATTTAGCTGCAATTGGGTACAGCAATTTTATGACTATAAGGCGCACCGGATTATAAGGCGCATTCTGGGCTGTCGGCAAATTTCTGAGCTTTGTCCATATATAAGGTGCACTGGACTATAAGGCGCACATTTCGTTTTTCCCAGTGAGGATCCGCGCACAACAAAGTAACGAATTAATAACAGAATGGCGTGATCGTGGGGTTTACTGGCAGGTGCTCAATTTGCAAACATTTTTCATGGATCGGCGCAGCCTTTAAATGCAGCCCCAGGCACCCTCCCCATGCCGTGGGCCCCAGCACTCCCGCCTGCCCTGGCTGGCACAGCAGTTGTGGCTCTCATGGCTGGCGCAGCTCGTGGCTTGCACTTCCAGGTTGGCAAATTTCTGAACTTTGTCCATATATAAGGTACATCGGATTATAAGTCCCACTCCTAGGTTTTGATCAAAATTTTAGTCAAAAAGGTGTGCCTTATAGGCGTGAAATTACTGTAATTGCTCCTTCTCTCTGACAAGCCAGGGCATCAATCCCGGCACACAGGATCGACTTCCTCCCCTCCTTCCCCTATCCTGCCCTAACTGACCCCAAATTATCAACAGGATCAGTTCTGGTGCTTTCTGCATCTGATCAGAACAACCCAGGGCCAACCACCAAGTTCTTCTTGGCGTTGGTATGTGGGAGATCAGGGTTAGGGTTAAGGTTAGGGTCAGAGTTAGGTTTAAATTTAGGGCTAGGGTTGGGATTAGGATTAGGGTTAGGGTTGGGGTTTGGGTTAGCATTAAGGTTAGGGTTGGGGTTAGGATTAGGGTTAGGGTTGGAGTTAAGATTAGGGTTAGATTTAAGGTTAGGTTTAGGGTTTGTGTAAGGGTTAGTGTTAGGTACCTGAATCCTAAAATTTTTGTACCTGAAATCCCCGAATCCCTGAGGCTGGAAATGCCCTCGCCCATGATCATCCAGTCAAAACTGTCCTGGATTCTCTCCTTGTCCCTGGCCCAGTGCTCCCAGTGTCACCTCCAGGAGTTCCTGGGACACTCCAGGGATGGGGATCCAAACCCCCCTGGGCAGTTACAGTCCCTGAGCCCCCTTTCCATGGGGAAATTCCTGCTGCTGTCACCCTGAGCTCCCCTGGCCCACCCTGAGGCCGTTCCCTCTGCTCCTGTCCCTCTTCCCTGGGAGAAATCCCAAATCCCCCCGGCTGTCCCCTCCTGTCAGGACTTGTGCAGAGCCACAAGGTCCCTCCTGATCCTCCTTTGCTCCCAAACCCCCCCAGTTACAGTAATTTCATGATTATAAGCTGCACCCTTTTCCTTGAAGAATCCAGCCTACCCCAGTAGTGTGGCTAATCATCAGGTGTGGCTTATTTATGGACAAATCCCAGCAAAATGCCAACCCGGAAGTGAGAGCTGGCCGGGGAGGGCACCTGGGGCTGCCTTTAAAGGCTTCACTGGTCTATGAAAACTGTTTGCAACTTGAGAACCTGACACCAAACCCAGCTGGCAGTGATTCTGTTACTAATTTGTTACTTTGTTACACATGGATCCTTGCTTAAAAAAAAAAAAAAGGTGCAGCTTATATTCAGGTGCGGCTTATATATGGACAAATAGTGTGGTCTGCCTGGCTACTGGGAGGTGCGGCTTATAATCAGGTGCGGCTTATAATTGTGAAATCACTGTAATCCCCCTAGTCCTGCCCAGACAGCTCCGAGCACTTCTCCAGCATGTTGGGGGCTCCGATCTTTAATCTATAAAATATTCCCTTTTTTTTCCTTTCTGTGTTTAGGTGAAATCTTGCTGATTGAAGGATTCTCCTTGCGCAGGGGCAGCAACATCTTGATCTCTTCCACGCACCATAACACAAGGATTAAACTCAATTACCATTCCGTTCATTAATGTTCAGCATCCAGAAAATTTCCGGCAATTTCCACTCAGGAGGGTCCGGTGTGTTTTTATTTCTCCCCAGTGGCTGCAATTTTGGCATTATGAACAAACTCCGGGCAAAAATAAAGCTTTGCTAAAGTTTCACTTGACTTCAGCCACAAACTTGGCTCTGAGAAATTTAAATTTAGGTCTGAGATGGAGTCTGCAAAAGTTTGGAAATCCCAGTGGGGGGCAATCCATGATGAACTCTGAATTAATCCCAACAATCTCACCTATTGATTTTTTCCTTCTATCAATTGAGCTGCTTCTTGCCAATAACTCATTTCCAGGTAATGAACTGAAACACCCTGGACCTGCTCAGTTCTAATTGACACCTTTTCCTAGAACGCCTTAATCAGAAATTATTTGACTAATAATGATTTTTCAGATAGCGAGACAGGCTAAACAAACTCCAGGCTGCCCTAAAGAAGCAGAAAATGGAATTAAATCTTATTTCAGAGGCTGCAGCATCTTTTCTTCCCTCTCCAAAATCAGGGCAGAGTGCAACCAGTTGGAATTGATGTTACAAACCAAAAATTGAGCTTTTTAAACCTAGAGTTGGTCCAAATACGATTTGTCTTCTGTGAGGGTGGTGATGGAATTCCCAGAGAATTCCCTGCAATAAATATCATGGAATTATGGGATGGTTTGGGAAGGGTCCTTAAAGCCCATCCAGCTCCAACCCAAAGAATTCCCATTATCTCAGGTTGCTCCAAGCCCTGTCCAGCCTGGCCTTGGACACCTCCAGGGATCCAGGAGCAGCCTCTGCAAGTTGGAAATCCCATGGGAAGGAGCAAACTCTGATAACAAATCCCTCAATTATTCCATTTGCTTTAAATAATCTTTTCATATTTTCTGTTCTTGAGTCTTTAAAATCCCAGGTTCTTTCAGGTCAAAGTTTATTCCTTTTGAGTTTTAACTAAGGACTTTTGAGACAATCAGAGCCCGTGGTGAATAAGAATTTTCAGTTTAGTTAAAAGGGCTCCTAATTGGTTGCAATCAATGCAGTGTGTTCAGTTCATCATTGACGGAGGGCTGGGATCTGTGGAGCAAGGAGCAATTGCTGCTGCTGGGTGCACACAGAGGCATCCCACGCTCCATTTGTACCACAGCCCTTTTATTTCCATGAATAAAATCAAAACCAGACAATCATTAAAGAAATATAAAATCACTGAATGGGCTCTGGGCATCAGAGCTTCGTTTTCTTGTGTTTCTCGCTGTCCTTCTTTGCTGGAGCTTCTCCTTTGGGCCGTGGTCTCTTTGCATTCCTGCTCAGCCAGGTGGATTTAGGGTTTGGAGGGCTTGGCAGAGTGACAGGAGCAGCAAATCCAGAAGGGAAGAATTAATCAGGAGAAGGGATTTTTATTCCTCTATCCAAGATGAGGTGACCGCAGAAAAGGAAGGAGTTGTCAGTGACCA
>VRYO01001441.1:100317-112291 GCA_009812075.1 Sialia sialis
AGCTCCCTTGAGGATTTTGGAAGATAAACACGAGCCCTTTATCAGTTACATCTCTGGTTTTTAAACTTCTGAGCTTCTTTTATTATTTCAAGTGTTGAGGGGTATAGGGAAACACATTTAATTTATTTGTGGGCACGAGAGAGACCAGAATGCTAAAGTAAATCCTGATCCAAAGTCTTGGCTCTACAATTCCATCATTGCACAAACCTGGCTTCAAAATCGGAGTGTAAAATGTCAAGGAAAACACCTCTCCCTATCTTTCCACTCAGATAAACTCCCCATCTCCACGTTCTCTCCTCCCTCAGCAAAGCCAGAACATCAATGCAAATATTTCTATGAGGTTTTTTCCCCCCCACTGGGATTTCTTTGTTCCCTCATTGGCAGCAGGTGATGATGGCACAAGGAAATCACCTCCAGGCCAGCACGGGCAGGAATTTGCAAATTGGCTTCACCATTTAGCATGAGAAGGTTGGTCAAGATTTAACAGATCCATTGCCAAGAAACTACTTTGGGAAATTGGTTTTTCCCCCTGATCCCTTGGCACAGGCTGATGGAATGCTGTGAACACTCGGTGATGAGAACACTGAATTATTTAGTGCTCCACACCTCACTGAGCTGGGACCTGTGGAGTCAAAGGGAGCTGGCTGCATTCCTCCATCCACAGTAGAAAGGGAAATATTGCACCCATGGGTTAGGGATTAGGAGAAATCCCTCCTGACTGTCCCTCCCAGCCCCTCACACACCCAATTGCAGCTTTTCCATCCCCAAAAACACTTCAGTCTGTGATATACAGGCTCTCAATTCCCCCCATTCTCTCCTTAAAGGTTTTCATGGAATCCCAGTGTGGTTTGGGATGGAAATTACCTTAAAATTAACTCCACTGACATGGCAGGGTCACCTCCCACTGTCCCAGGTGCTCCAGCCTGGCCTTGGACACTTCCAGGGATCCAGGGGCAGCCACAGCTCCTCTGGGAATTCCATCCCAGCCCCTCCCCACCCTCACAGGGAGGAATTTTCCCCCAGTATTTAGTCTAAACCTCCTCTCTCTTGATTTAAAGCCACAACTTCACATAGGCGGCAAAATCCTAAAATCTTCTGTAAAGTGGATGAATCTCCAAGAGTCACTTGCTCCTCTCTCTCATCCTAGTCCACCTCAGCTATGAGAATCTTGTGGCCCACACACCAAACCTTGTGAAAACATGAGCAATAAGAACATCAGCAGATCAAAAAACGCTCCTCACCCCTCTTGGCCACTCTCAGACCCTCCCACCAAGCAGATTCCAAGAGGATTCTGCAGAACAGGAACCCGTTACCTTAAGAAAGGCCATTTTTACTCTCTCAAAAATGCATTTTTCCCCCTGTAAATAAATGCACAGTCGTGAGTTACAAAGACTTACTTGAACAATTAATCATTCCAGGAGCACCCCAGGCCATTGCAGCCACAGCTGGCATTACATATTCCAGACAGTCCACACTTCTCACCGGAATAATAAACATTTTCAGAAATATTCAGCAGCCAACACGCTGAGTTAGGCAGAACCTGATGTTTTTTTGGGTACAAAATCGCATTATCATAAAATCCTTGGAGAAGCCCTAAAAACATGGAATCCACCTGTTCTCCCAGCCAAGCCCAATCCTAACCCACGTCCCCAAGTGCCACACCCACACATTTTTTAAACACTTCCAGAGTGTTCAAAACAGGCTGAAGACCTTGACTCAGCACCTTTGTGAGGGGAGATGCAAGACCAGTGGTCTAACACGTGCAGGAATTAATTTTAAATACTCACCCTCGCTGATAAAGATGAAAAGCACACATGGAACATCCAGCAGGACAAAAACACCTCTTTTATAATTTTTAAAAGAACTCTACCGTATCTCCTCTCTTCATCTGCCTCGTCTCACCCAGCAAAACCTGTGTAAAGCCAATTAAAGCCCATTTGTCACAGGGTAGAACGAACACCGAAACACTCCAGGTCTGCTCACGGCTCACTCGCTGCTCCTCCAGGTCACAAATCACAATAACCATCCTGAGGAAATCGTGAGAGAGAAGCTCGAAATCCTGCTGAACTCAATGAGCCATTAAATGGTTGACAATATTCTTTATAGGAACCACGAATAGTTAATTAATCCCCAAGTATGAATGGTGAGCATGAATAATTACCACCGTAGATCCCGATCAAGAGATCTGCAGCCAGCATAAATTGACATTGCTTCGTGTACAGCAGCTCAGAGCAGCTGGGAGACCAGTCCTAAAATATTGGGTTGGCTTTAAAATATGGGAATCCCAGATGGGAGCATCTCAGTTCTGTACCCAGTGTGCCACTACACCGACTTTACATGAAATCTTCGCTTTTTTAAATCAGTTTGCCTGTTTGTGTCACTTCTGTCAGTCTCAACATGCACAAAGGGTTTGTCCATTCCTTCATTGCTATAAGAACCTGTTATCCTGGTTCCTGTTCCTTCGCATGTCCTGGATTAACAAATCCAGGGCTCCCTTCCCTTCCCTTCCCTTCCCTTCCCTTCCCTTCCCTTCCCTTCCCTTCCCTTCCCTTCCCTTCCCTTCCCTTCCCTTCCCTTCCCTTCCCTTCCCTTCCCTTCCCTTCCCTTCCCTTCCCTTCCCTTTCTGGAATTTCCAAGCTGGTGTTTTTCTCTCCCAGCCACTGAGATTCTGCTCTTTGATGTGATAACATTCCCTCAAGCTTTGAGCTGTTGAGATGTGACCTTCAGAAGTTCTTGCACCACACAAAAACAAACAGGGAGCCGCTGTGGCGGTGAGTGCAGGGAATTTCTCAATCAGTGAATATTTGCATATCCTTGGATGAGAGATATCCGTGGTACCAAGAGTTGTTATTAATCAAAGCCCACCGAGACTCTCCTGCCAGGCAAACACCGCTCACGACGTGCCTTGGCTCTGTCTGGGTGTCCCACCCAGTGTCACTTGGGCTTTATCAAATCCCAGATTCCTGCTGAGCAAACAGAGCCTGGCAGAGCTTGGAGGGGTTGGGATGGTCCAGGTGGGAAAGTTGAGACAGGAGGAGAGACCCTCCCCCATCTCCACAAAGATGTCCCGTCCTCACAGCGCGCTGAGGTGGCAGCAGGGCTGGCTCTTGGAGATCTTCACTCCCCTCGTGCAGTCTTGGAGGTGACTTTTCCAGTTCAATCTGCTCAGCTACCAGAAGATAAACTCAGCTTGGATATTTCCTGGCTCAGGATCATGGGGCTCATCGCTCTTTAGGAAACTCATCCTACAGCCTTTTGAATCCAAACATCCTTTCCAGTTCAACCATCTTTTCCAACTCAGCCATCTTTTCCAACTCAGCCATCTTTTCCATCCCATCCACCCTTTTCAACCTCTCCACCCTCTTCAACTCAACCATCTTTCCAATCCATCCACCCTCTTCAACCCATCCAACCCTTCCCACCCATCCACTTTTCCCAACCCAATCACTCTTTCCAACCTAATCAGCCTTCCCCATCCATTCACTCTTTCCAAACCATCCACCTTCTTCAACCCATCCACCTTTTCCAACTCATCCACCCTTTCCAGGCCAACCACACTTTGCAATCCAAACACTTTTCCAACCCAACCACTCTTTCCAACCCACCCACCTTCTTCAGCCCATCCATTCTTTCCAAACCCATCCACCCTTTCCAACCCAACCACCATTTCCATTCCAACCACCCTTTGAAATCCAATCAGTTTTCCATCCCATCCACTCTTTCCAACCCAACCACTCTTTCCAACACTTCCATTCTTTCCAAACCCATCAATTCTTTCCAACCCATCCATTCTTTCCAAACCCATCCATTCTTTCCAACCCAACCAATCTTCCTAACCCAACCCAACATACAGCAAATATTCCCACAGCGTCACAGCTGCCCACATCCATCTGACTGTTCCATCCTGTCTAACTGGTGCCTTTTTGATGGTAGAGGTTTGAAACCTCACCTCGATCAACTGACAAAACATCTTCAATTGAGCTGCAGCAGCTCCGCGACCTCTCGTGCACCTTTTGTCTTTCAAAGCACAGGTGCTGCAGGAAGGAATAAGTGAGGATTTGGAAATGGTTTCTTCCCCTTTTGCTGCCGTGGCGTCCGCGGGGAACTGAGCGCCAGGATGTGCTGTACAAATCCATTTGTTACAGAAAACAGCCCCGGGCAAGCGCCTGCACTCCCGGACCGTGGGGGGAATCCTTGGAGGGTTTGTTCCTTCTTGCAAATGTAAAGATATGAACTCAGGAGGGAGCAGAAGCTTCTTCCTGGCCCGAGGCCAAGCATGCAAAGTGTACAAACAGACACTGACAATTTTATATACAACACCGAAAAAAGAACAATAGAAACAGCTAGAACAAATAATACTTGAACTAAACTGGACAGAGGGTCAGTCATCATTTTGCAGAATGGAATAATGGAATGGCTTGGGCTGGAAGGTCTTCAAAGATCACCCAGTCCCACCCCCTGCTATGGGCAGAGACACCTTCCACTAGGCCAGGTTTCTCCAAATCTATCCAACCTTGAACAGATCTTAAAAGTCTTTTCTAACCTTACTGATTCCATGATTCATTAAGTCCACAAGCAACTCTCAGTCCTGAGTGAATCCACCTGGAAAACTTTGACCTGCTGCCAGGAGCGAAGCCAAATACAAACATTTCTGTGTTTTATCCCTCACCAAATTCCCAGCTTTCTGCTGAGGCTGGGACTAGCAGGGAACAGCAGAAGGAATTTCTTGTAGGAACCTGGCTTTAGTCTCCCTTTCCAAGGCCCCATCACCTGCTCCATGGAGGTCCCATCACAGAAGCTCTATTGACGCTTTGGTGGTTGTGAAAATAAAAATAAATGAACTAAACCTTGCTGGCACTGCTGGGACAAGCTAAGCCTGACCCTATTATTGCTGTGACATGAATTCCATTAAAATTTGGAGCCTCACAGAGATAAGTTCCCATGGAAGACCAGGGTTGGCAGTGAAATGCCAGCAGAGTTTTAAGCCAATGGCAAGTTCAGGCCCCCTTGTCCTCGAAATAATGATTCGGCCACGGTGGCTGCAAGTTTGGAGTGTCACACAGAGCAGCACAAAGCGATTTTTCCCAAAGATGTCCCTGGAGAAGGGCTGAGGCAGAGGGAGGAAATGAGGCTGACATCACACTCAGTGCAGACAGCAACAAGCACAGTTGGATTTACTCTGCTTCTGCAGCATGGGATGGGTTTCAACAGAGTTCACTCTGCTTTTTAGGGCATCAGAAAAGAACAGAGATCTTCAAGAGGCACATCAAAATGTAAAAACCCCCAAGATCTGGTAATAATCCTGCTTTTTCTGCTGTTTATAACAGCGGCAGCAGGAAACACTCACGTCATGATCCAACTCCTTTTCAATCCACTTGACCTCAACTTTCACCGGCCGCACAGAGCAATAAAGTGCTGTCTCAGTCACGGCCTAATTTGCCCTGAAAAATCAGATTCATCCAAAAGAACAGCACAGGGAAGATCCAGCCCCTGTCCCAGCTGCAAACATGCAGCATCAGTTTGGGATAATTAACATGACGAGGCTGCGTCTGGTTCCATCCCTCTATGCAGCGAGCATCAGCCCCCATCCATTTAACTCAGAGAGAGAGAATCTGTCAAGTTATTTCCAGGGTTAACAACTCACACTGTTTAAAATATAAATTCCATGTCTGGCCTGAACTTGGCTGCTTTCAGGTTCCCACTCTTGGGTCTTGTGATGCTTTTTTCAGACACATTAAACAGCCTCGATGATCAGAGCCGTCCCCCCCACGTGCACGGGGATGAACCACATCAAGTTACCTTTGGAAGGATTTTTCTCCTCAAATTAAGGTAACGAGGACTAAACCACACCAGGGCTGGTTCCTCCATGGGGAGAACCTGAGCAGAGAAGGCTTTCAAAGGCACAAAGGAGCAGTTAAATGCTCGTTTCCCACTGAAAATCGCGGGCCCCTGGGCGTTCTGCTCCACCTGTGAAACTTTGAAAGCCTCCTCCCCTGTCTTGGACAGATTAATGGGCAATAATAAAAATATCATTTAAACGTGGAGTCTCAGCGAGGTGATTCAACTCCCAGCCCCGGCTGCCACAGTTGTCAGTAAATTAGGGAGAAAAGAAACACAAAATGATCCTTTTACAGTCCCTCCAATTATGCCAAGGTGGTTCTGCCTCTGATGAGAGATTTTGAGAGCTTTTCCCCTCATCCCGGTGGAAAACTGGTCGGTGAAGCAAGGAGGGCTGGGGGAAAGGGGGGAAAAGAGGAGAGCTCAGTAATTCAAGATGTGCCAGGACACAGAGCAATGTCACCAGGTGACATCCAACCAGGAACACAGGGAAAGGAGAGAACACCAAATCTGTCTGCTCTGCTCCCAGGGATGGTTCTCAGGAACAGGGAGCTCCCAACAGAATCAGCTGAGGGGTTGGAGACAGCGCAGGGAAAGAAGGGAACAATGAGAAATGGCACATTGCAGGTGAATAAAATAAATCCTGATTTTAGAGCCTGGGACACACACGTATGGCTGAACTGCCCAACCTGCTCAGGTGCACTTTCACTCCTTCTGGATCTGCCTCATCCCTCCTGTTTCCTCCCACCAGGAGGAATGCAGAGCATTCCAGTTCCACACACTCTTAAGTAAAAGAAGCTTCAATGTTTTCACGTTGTGAATGTGAAACTTCGAACTTTAAGCGGGGATTTTGGGTTGTGGAGTCCAGGCCTGGGATAGGACAAGAGGGAATGGCTTCCCACTGCCAGAGGGCAGGGTTGGATGGGATATTGGGAAAGAATTCTTCTCTGGGAGGTGGTGAGGGGCTGGGATGGAATTCCCAGAGGAGCTGTGGCTGCTCCTGGATCTCTGGCAGTGTCCAAGGGCAGCTTGGAGCACCTGGGACAATGGGAGGTGTCCCTGCCATGGCAGGGGTGACACTGATGGGATTTAAGGTCCCTTCCAACCCAAACCAATCCATGATTCCCTCCCTCATTTACACTCACGATCTTGCCCCTCTCCAGCCCATTTTTATACCTCTCTAGTTCTTGTTCGTTGACCTCCAGCAAGTTAAGAAGGAAATGAATGGGAACTTCTCAAAAGCAGCTTTGGTTTGCTCCAAGGAAAAGGCCAGGACCTTAGCAACCAACACTTTAATTGGGAAAATGAATTTTATCCCCATTGAAATGGTAATTCTTTCCTCAATGAGAAAATAAATATTTTTAGCTCATTTTCTACTTGAGAAGCCTGAGGTGCAGGCTCAGGAGAACAAATCCCTCTCACTCCACACAAAAATTACATTTAAGAAGGCAGCCCACGTCTAAGTGCCCCAGCACTCGTTGGTTTGATGGCCACAGCTGTCCATTTTCGATGGAAAATTTGTGCAGATTTCACGGTGGCTGCTTGGAGAAAAGTCACCACACGTCATGGTTGTTTCATAGCTGGGGGCAAGTGGAGAAAATTATTTAATTAGGTTTCTGTAATAACATCTCCATTTCCAAATGGCTGCCCATGTGTATTAGCAGGGAAGGATTTCAATTACTCTGTTTCCTTTAATTCTGTGACTTTAATGCTGGTGGAGGCGGAGAAAGACTGAGATCAAAAACTAAACTGGGAACCCTTTGTCCACTGAATGTATTGAATGTATTGAATAGATTAAATTAATGCATCTGTGGATGCATGGAGCATTTCACACTTCATCTCCCTGCAGCCACATCCATGTGCAAAATCCAAGCCCACACTAGAATGAGGGAATCAGGTTGGAAAAACTCCATAACATCATCAAGTCCAATTATTAACCAGAACTAATTAGTGCAAACATTTGTATTGGTGACACAGCTGTCTAATCAAGGCCCCCATCACAAACACAGCCCTGAAGAGAGGAGAGTCCTGTGAGTGACACAACTCTGGCTGTGCTCACACAACTCTGGTTGCAAATTGAGGAAAAGATCAGCTGAGAGTTTGTGGCATCTCCTCAATTCTTAGCTTTAACGCCCATCCCATCTTCCAAAGGCACAAAATATCCAACTTCTACCACACAAATCAACGAAATAATCGGGGTATTTCACCTGGGAATTTCAGGATATGGCATAAACACAATTTACCAAGTCTTGATGATCTGCCTTGTCCTAACCAAGCTGGCCTGGTTATGGATGGGTTGGGATCAATCTGGTCAGGGATGGGTTGGGATCAGGCTGATTATGGATGGGTTGGGATTAACCTGGTAATGGATGTGTTGGGGTCAGACTGGTTAGGAATGGATTGGGATCAGCCTGGTTAGGAATGGATTGGGATCAGCCTGATGAGGGATGGGTTGGGATCAGGCTGATTATGGATGGGTTGGGATCAGCCTGGTTAGGGATGGGATCAGCCTGGTTAGGAATGGGTTGGGATCAGCCTGGTCAGGGATGGGTTTCGGTCAACCTGGTCAGGGATGTGTTTTGGTCAGCCTGGTTATGGATGTGTGTGGGGTCAGCCTGGTTCTAGATGTGTTCCTGTTGGCAGAAGTATCAGGGCAATAAAACATAAATAGAGCCCAAAGAAGCACCCAACCAGTACCTTCTGGCTCCTAATTCCTCATTAGAGTGTCAAAGCCTCAGCTCAGCTCATCCTGCTGTACCCTGGCTCCATCTGTTCAGTCTCTAATTTCAACATCAATCAAAATAAACAGAATTCCTGAAAATGTGAAAGAAATCCGATGCTTCCAAGTTCCTTTGTCTCCTCAAAGACTTTGCCTCCTCCTGTTTGGCACAGGCAGCTTTCCAAGCTGATTTTTTTTAGGGAATACTACAAAACGGAGAACTCTGAGCCCTCCTAGAGAGCTCTCATAAAACTCCATGGTTGGGTGGAAGCTGGAACAGATGGGAGAGCTCCTCCAGGCTCTGCATTAACCCTGCTGTTCCCTGACTGGAGGCCAACAACACTTTCACATTTCCAAAAGTACAGAGCTAAAAATACATCTCCGAGCCAGAGCTGATCCGAAAGTTTCAATAAACATCAACAAGATGGGTGACATCCTTTGGTGGGGATGACAAGCGGCTCCTTCTGGGGAAATGCAGGAATTTCAGCATCTCAGTGGCTGGAAGAGGGGAGGTATTTAAGGGAAAGATGTTTCGAGGGAATTTGGTGGCTGTTGGTCCATCACAGCTGGAATCCTTCAACCATAGCCTCACTACAGGGCGAGCAGAGCCAGGAGAGCACAGCCAGGGCTGTGGTTGGGCTGGAGAAGCAGAGCAGAATTCCCGGGGGGAGATTTGCCATGCTGCTTGATAAAACATCTCCATTTTTGCTGCTGAGTACACAAATTCTGGTTTGTTCCAAAGGAGCTGTGGGTACCCAGAATCTTTTGAGGTTTTTCCATACCCACCTTCCCTCCCTGCCACCCAGGAGATGAATGACACAAATCCACAGCTGGCCTGGCAGCTCTTGGATAGCACAAGGTGAGGATTTCAGAGGTCTCAAAGGGATTCAGGATGTTCTGAAGGGTCTGATGTAGGAAACGTTCCACCTCTGCAATGAGGACTCTCCATTTCATGGGATGGTTTGGGTTGGAAGGGAATTCCATGGGCAGGGACACCTTCCACTATCCCTGGTTGCTTCAACCTAGCCCTGGACACTTCCAGGGGCAGCCACAGCTTCTTTGTGAATTCCATCCCAGCCCCTCACCATCCTCACAGGGAGGAATTCCTTCCTAATATCCTATCCAACCCCTCTTTCAGTTTAAAAAATCCATCTCTCTCATTCCCATTCCTCTGATATTATTCTAAACCCTCAGGTGGGCAGACACCCCAGGAGCTCCACACAAACCACGCAGGACCGTGTCCCTAAAAGCCACACCTAATCCCAACATCCTAAAATCCATTAAAACCTCATTTTTTTTTTGCCCTGAGCAGGCCTGCCCTGGTTTGTGGGATGATTATTCCCCCAAACAAACCCACCAGCTCCATTGTTCATCCTTTCTGCTGACAGGCACGAAGGTTAATTGGTCACAATTGTATTCCCAACGTCCCAGCTGAGAGAAGTGCCAGGAGCCAGAGGTAAATCACACAACTACCCACTCGCTGCCTCCGAGCTTAAATAAATAGAAATCCCAGGCTAATTAATATTTAGGAAATGCAGAAGTTGTCATCTTAAATCAGCTGAAACACAATAATCACATTAAGTGCTTACTTCAGCAAAATACCCCTGAAATGCAAAGTGTTAGTGAGTTATGGGAGTATTTATCCCCTTAATTGACTCCTGGCTCTGGCAGAACTCCATTACCCAGGAGTTAGGAGGAAATTTAATTCCGATCCTCGTGTCTGCACTCAAGGACTTGTGTTTGACTCGGGTTTATTTTCGGAGGCAGGACTGAAGGGCTGCATTTTTCCAGTTGCAATCCTGCTCAGTTGAGCAACAAATGTGACATTTCGTATTTCATCTGCTGACCTTCCCTTCACATCCGGGAAAATTTTTCATCCTGCTCTTCTCCTGTTTCGCTTACAAACGTCCTTTAAGGCGAGAAGGAACTTGGTGTTTTAGCAGGCAGAGTCATGTAGGAATTATTTAGACAAAGAGGGGATTTCAGACACTTTTCTTGGGCTCAGTGAGCAGCTTGGCTGCTGCTTGGGACCTCAATTTCTGCAGAATTGTGGAATATCCTGGATTAAAAAGAGCCCTCAAGGATCTTTGAATTTGGCTAAGGGCAACTCCAAGAATCAACCCAAGAAACCCCAAGGATCAACCCAAGAAACCCAAAGAATTATCTCAATCACACTTCATTTTTAGGAGAAATTTCTTCCCCAAAAGGATGGTCCAGCATTGGAACTGACATTCGCAGGGTAGAGTCCCCACCTCTGGGAATGTTCCAAAACTGTGAGGATTCAGCACCTGGGGACATGGGCCAGGGCTGGGCTGGACTTGATCTTAGAGGGCTTTTCCCACCTTAACAATTCACAATTCTCTGATCCTGTTATCCAGACGCTCCTGGAGCTCTGACATTCCCTGGGCAGATCCCCACACGCTCTGGGAGAACTCCCCAGAAATCAGAGCTCCCTCTGTGTCCTGAGGCTAAATCCAAAGCTGCACCCAGTAATTGATAATTTGGGGGTCGCTTTCTCACCCAGTGCTCCCAGTGCCAGCTCTTGCAGAGCCACTGTTCCTGTGACAACACAGCCAGGGGCACAAAACCTCTCCTCAAAGCTTCTCTGAAAAACATCTCGTTAAATAATCCCCCTGCTGGGAGAGGAGGGAGCAAAATCCTCTGCCCAAAGGTTTGCTGGGGTTTCACAGCAATTTGGGGAGGTCAGCACTCAGCTCTGAGGGATTCCTGCTTTGTGTTCCAGTGAGCCATCCCAAAACCCGTTTGTTTTTCCCCCAGGCAGGAGGCTGGAGCTGCTCCTCGCTGCTCTGCTGTGTGTGACACGTTTTCGGTGTTTTAGCAAGTCCAGGAGGTGTTTGTCACATTTGCACCGATCCAGCAGCCTGGAAACCTGCACGATTCCCAGCTGGCCCAGGACTGAAGGAGCTGATTGTGGCTCTGGGATCAACAGTGATTCCGACAGGCAGCGCTGCGGGATTTACCGCAGCCAGCGCTGAGCAGGGGAAGGGAAATAAATTTACAGGAGCGTTGGCACAAGAGATTTCACAGATTAAAGAGCAGGACTGCACAGATCAGATCAAGGAATTCACACATTAAATCCAGGACTGCACACATCAGATCAAGGACTTCACAGAATATACCCAGCACTTCTCAGATTAAAGGCCAGGATTTCACAGAACGAGTCCAGGACTTCACAGATCAAATCTAGGACTTCACAGAATAAATCCAGGACTTCACAGATCAAATCCAGCATCCTGAACTGCAGCAGGAAGCAGAATAGAAACTCATGGAGAAGTGATGTTGTGGGAAGAAATGTCATGAACAGAAACCTCAATGAAATCCATGGGAGCCCCTGTGCAGGTTCAGCATTTCCAGGGTTTATTATTTTATTTTATTTTATTTTATTTTATTTTATTT
>VRYO01001441.1:134915-153735 GCA_009812075.1 Sialia sialis
GCAGCAGCAGCAGGAGCAGGAGGCCCCTGGAGAGCTGGGAATGGAGTTTAAAGCTGGATTTTATAAGTTTTGGAGGAATGGGAAGGGGAGGGAGTGGAAGGAAGGCACCACAGAGCCTGTCCTTAGATCCTGGTGTGGTCTCTGATCCCAGCAGCAGAAGAAAAGAAGGATTCAATATAAATACATGCACATGTGATATGTGCATATACCACATATGCATATTTATGATATATGCACACAGTTGCATTTCCACATGCATAGGAGGATGTGCATATTTTGGGGTGGGTGGGCTGCACAGATTCATCCGAGGGGGAGGGAGCCATAAATATTTTTGGAGTCTCTCTGCACACATTTTGCAACCCATAAATCAGAATTCTGGTGACGCGCAGCGCAGCTGAATATTGGAGATAAATGCAACTTTCGGGCCATGATTTCTAAATCAAAACCCAGGGTTTTAAATTCACTGGCAGCTTTTATAAATCAGTGGCCCAGGATGTAAAAGTCCAAGCACAGGGATGTGCAGAGTTTTAATTTCTCCTTGTAAATCACAGCAGGAGGAGGTGGGAGAGAGTGAAAAAGGGAAAAAGGGCTGTGGGGGTTAAGTGGTTTTATGTAGAAACACACAAAGGAAATACAGGAGAGCTGGGGAGGGACTGGGGACAAGGGATGGAGGGACAGGACACAGGGAACGGCTTCAAACTGGAAAAGGGAGACTGAAATGGGATTTGGGATGGAATGAGGGTGGGGAAGGGCTGGGATGGAATTCCCAGAGGAGCTGTGGCTGCTCCTGGATCCCTGGAAATGCCCAAGGCCAGGTTGGGATAATCTAGGACAGTGGGAGGTGTCCCTGCCATGGCACTGGATGGGATTTAAGGTTCCTTCTCATCGAAACCATTCCAGGATTCCATAACATCTGCCTCTTCACAAGCCTGGATTTGGGGCATTCAACATTCCCCATGTCAGGCCATAGGTGAAAACCTGGGATAAAGGTCAGGAGCAGGAGGCCTGAGGATCAGGTGGCTCTTTGGGGAAAAACAAAGGGAATTTTCCCCACTGATGTTCCAGCTCTCTCTGTATCCCCTCCTCCCATGATTGCTTCCTCCAAACATTCCCGTGCTTGGCTTTTCCTGCCAAAATCCGTCCTGGGGAGGGGAGTTTGAAAGCAGCATCTGTGGATGTGTGGAGCAGGAATGTTTTAAAACACTTCCCTTGCTGCATGCTGGGCTCCTGGACAGGATCCGCAGCCAGAAATGGTGCGGGGTGGATTTCCAGGCTTGTCATGGAATGAATGACAGAGCTTATGTCATTCCAGCTCCCCCAGTGAGGAATAAAGATGGGATTCACTAATCCACCGGAGAAATCCAAAATGTACTCATAGCTGTGGATAGGAGGAGTGAGGCTGGATTCCATCCCAAATCCCAAATCCCAAATCCCAAATCCCAAATCTGGGTGGGAATGGTCACTCCAGCCCTCCCAGATCTAGGCAGGGCAGAGAGCTCAGCAGGACCCACTACAAATTAATCATTAATTATTCAGCACAAAAGTATTTCCTAGGGGGAATTCCCTTGGCACAAGGGGTTGTCCAAGGAGGAATACAGGAAGGCGTTAAAATCCTAATTTTTGTGATCCCAACATGCTCAGCTCTCAATCCCAAACCAGAACAGGGAGCTGTTTAAAACTCCTGGGATTTCAGAGTAAAATTTCGTATGTGCACAAATAAGGAGTCCAGGCCAGAGCTGCTCAGAGCAGCCCAAATCCAAGGAATTCAGCCGAGGAATCAAAGCATGGATCAAGGATCAGGCACAAGAAGTTGTAAGTTGTGATGGAAGATAATGGTCATAAATGCGTTTTACATGTAAAACCACATTCGAATTCCCATATAAACTCAGAAACATTCCATCCTTATTCCAGTGAGAATCATATAAAAGCAGCTTCGTTCAAGAATTGAAATATTTCAAACTTCAAATGCATGGAACAAAATAATAAGAAAAACTGGTATAAAAATTATCTCCCAGTTCATATTTGCACCCTGCAGTTGCTGCAGAGCTCTGCAGACATGGAATTGCAGAACCATGGAATGGTTTGGGCTGGAAGGGATCTCACAAAACAACAAATTCCAGCCCTGCTTGGGCAGGGACATTTTCCACAGGGTGCTCCAGGCTGTGTGTGCTGGCCTTGGGCACCTCCAGGATCCATCTGCTCCTCACACAGCCCCATCTGCTCCATTTCCTTTTCCCAGCACAGTTATTGCTCCTTTCTCTCCCCTCCTGGGGGTATCTGGGTGGTGTTTGATTCTCGTGAGGAGCCTGGGATGACACCCAGGCCACCTCTGAGCTGGGAAAAGCAGGAATCCAAAATTATCCCTGATTAATGTGCCTCACACCAAGCAGCCCCTGGTGTTCTTCCCGCTCAGCCAACACCTCTGGAATGGTTCCACTGGAAGCCAATCCCCAGGGAAGGTGCTCCATGGATTCTCTGTCCCTTCTATTCATCAAAAAGGTGATGACAAATCTCCAATAATTATGGAGAATTATAAAAAGCCTGGCAAACCTGATTGCAGGCTTATTAGCCCTCAAAGTCCTTCATTAGCCACATTAGCTTCATGCAGCAGATCCCAAAAGGAAAATGTGACTGTAATCTGCCTGGGATATTCGTATTTGGGAATATTCAGTGTGTGGATATTGGGCTCACTCCTGATTTGGTGATCTTTGGGATGTCAGGGTAGAAAACCAAAGGTTTTGCCCTTCAGTCTTTCAGTGCAGACAACACCCATGGATTTCATATCAAGTATTCCCAACTTTTATGTCCCTTTTCCATAAGGGAAACCAGAAGACAAATCCACGATGATCAAGTCTTTTATCCTAATTGATAAAATATCCTCTGTCCTCCTGATAATTCAAATTCTCACCTTGATTAACAAAACATTTTGACAGAAATCTGCTCTTTTTCACCTTATGAATATTTGTATTTTTCAAGACTATTTACTCTTGGACTCTGGGAGAGAAAAGAGTGGCAAAATCAGGGATTTTCCAACCAAAGGCAACCAAACACCCAAGCCAGGTGTCTTGGTTTTGCAGTGTCTGTCCTCATGAATTTGCCTCTTCAAATTTGCCACTTAAACTTTCAAGGATGGTGGTAAATGAAGATAATGAGGGCTGGATTTGCAGTGGATCCTTTTTCCCATGTTTAGGATCACAGAATCCTGGAGTGGTTTGGGTTGGGAGGAACATTTAAGATCATCCCCATTAACTCTCTGCCATGGCAGGAACACCTCCCACTGTCCCAGGAGGCCTTTTCCAACCTAAATTATTCCATGATTTCTCTGCTGCCCCTGAAATCCATCCCTCACCTGTGATGGGAGCACCACTAAATGAGTCCTCCATGGCAACTGCCCATGCCAGAATTTTGGCTTCCCATTCCCAGCCTGCTGTCCCATCACTAGAGATCAGTTCTGACCTCAACTCAGGCTTGAACAGATTCTTATTTACCTTAATTCTTCTTTTTTTGGATTGAAACCTCCCATCATTTCACAACTCTGCTGCCTTTTTCATCCCTAGACAATCCCAAGGGACAGAGAAGGATCATGCTAATACTTTTCCAAGCCAACCTCACCTTCAGGTTTTCCTGGACAGGTATTGGCACTGTCCCCATTGGCAGGGCTCTGCTGTTGAGTTCTTAATTAACTTTACTGTTACAATCTCCACCTTGTTTGTGTTGGGCGAGGAAATCCTGATTTGCATGATCAGACAAGCCCTGATTGCTGACAGAACCAGCAAAGCCGGAGCTGAGGAAAATCAGGGAATTCCTTCCCTGCCACCCACTCCAGGGCAGGACCCATCCCACCCACCATGGCATCGCTGGAATTGGGCGTGGAACACCTGTAAACCCCAAAACTCCTCCCCTTTTCCTCCTCAGCAGAGCTTTCCAAGACTGAGGAATTATTTTGGCTGGGCTGGCATGGAGCCCATCCGAGCTGCTTGTTCTGAGAGCCTCTGGAGAACATTCCCGACTGCTCCGTGTCTCTGCAGGGCTGAGGCTTCTCTTCCCAGCCCTACAGATGGAGCTTTCCCACAAAACAACTTCCCTCTGCAAAATGGGATCTGCTCATTAAATCCCATCGCTCCTGGTGGGGAAACAGCTGCTCTGTGTGTCCCGGGGTTTTAAAATCATCCTGATGTTCCCAGGGATTTTTTTTTCCACACTGTTTTCTCTCTGGATCCCATATAACGCATTGAGGGAATGAGTTTGCTCTGACACCATGTTGTAGGGATCAGGTTTTCCTAAAGGACTGTGACTACCCAAGGATACAACCTTCCCTTCCACGCTTCCAAGTGGGAGGAGACGGTCCTGGGATTGAAGAGCTTGCAGCCTAAAGGCATGGGAATAGGAGAAAATATTGAAATTAATAAATGAAGAGTTGAGGGAATAGTGCAAGGGGACAGCAGGGGCTGCTCCCAGTGTTTCAGGCAATGATTCCACCTCATTTGCACCTGGATCCTTCCCACTCCCAGAGAGCCAGGCTTCATCATGGGATCATGGAATTGTTTGGGTGGGAAAGACCTCAAAGCTCATCCAGTGCCACCCCTGCCATGGCAGGGACACCTCCCACTGTCCCAGGAGCTCCAGCCTGGCCTTGGGCACTGCCAGGGATGGAGCAGCCACAGCTCCACTGGGAATTCCATCCCAGCTCCTCCCCACCGTCACAGGGAGGAATTCCTTCCCAAAATCCCATCCAACCCTGGCCTCTGGCAGTGGGAAGGACCTGGAGGTTTGATCCTTCCATAGACTGTAAAACTTTCACTTCATTTAAATTCCACTGTTCTGGATCAGTTTTCCCCAGTGCTTAGGAGGAGAACGGCAGTGTCTTGGATGCCACCAAAGGCAGTGAGAAAATCACTCCCGGCGTGTCCTGTTCCCCCAAAATTTCAAATTCCTCATCCAATCTTTGCTATTTACTGCATCTGGAATGCGATTTTTGAGAATCATGGGATGCTGGAATGGTTTGGGTTGGGAGGGACCTTAAAGCCCATCCAGTGCCACTCCCAGGGACACCTCCCACTGTCCCAGGTTGCTCCAAGCCCTGTCCAGCCTGGCCTTGGACACTTCCAGGGGCAGCCACAGTGAGAAGGAAAAGAAGGAAGGAGGATGGGTGGAATTTTAGGGGGTCTTTGCAGAGAGAACAAAATTCTTTCAGCTGCTGGGAAAGGGTTGGAAGGGCATGGACCAGGCAGAGCTTGAGACACGACAGCAAAACAGCACCAAGCTCTGAAGATATTTTAAAATCAGGACTTTTCAAAAGTGGTTCCCTTCCCACAGCCCAGAGCTGGAGGGTCCATCACATTGGCCAGGGCTTTAATTCCATGATAACAGAATTAAATCAACATTCCTCTGCTGATGCCATTGACTCAAAGGAGGAGCTGAATCAGCAGGGAGAGTGGGGATGAGACGTGGCATGTGAAAATTGCCTTCTCCAAGCACCAAACAATGGGAACCCCCCCAGCTAAAGAGAGGATAAGGCAGGAAAACTCATCCTGGGCTGTGCTGGCTCCGTTCTAGGCAGAGCACCTGAGTTTTCAGTTAATAAAGGGCGGGAGATAACTGCTCCTATTACAAATAATTGCCAGGAAAAAGAATGGATCAGGCTAAGAAAATACAGGGCCCATAAAAGCTCTCGTTAACATTCTTTCTCCGTGCTTATCATCAATTTTATACAGGGTTAAATATATTTTCTGGTGAGTACCAGGGCAAGGCTGAGGATTAAAGAGGATAATGTACAATGTGATTTATGAAGTTTTAATGGAAAATCCCCATGGGTTGTGTATAAATCTTATTTATAGCTTTAAAAGTATGTAATATACTTATTGTATATTTTAAAAACTGTGGGAGTGCAGTCCCTGTCATAGTTAATCCATTAAAAAAAGCAACTCCTGAGGGGCTCCTGGGGATAAAGCGTTGGATATTTCAGAGCCTCTCCGTGAGTTCAGCAGGAAATGTCCAACAAGATTTGGTTACTGGGGGGGAAAAGGGGAATCAAAGAACCCAGCCTGGCTGGGTGGAAGGGCCAGGCTGGGCTTGGAGTGAGTTGGGACCATCTGGATCCAGGGGATGTGTGGGGGAATTAAACAGCTCAGCCTGGTGCCTGGGCTGCCTAATCCCAGCCTGAGGCTTGGACTAAGCGTCAGCTCTGGGTTTAGGTGAGAGGAGCAACCACGAGGCTTTGAGAGTCACCTGCAATGAGGGACATTTCCTGGGTCACCTGCAGCTGACCCAGCAGTTTTGGGGAGGAAAACAACATCTTGTCCACCTCTTCTTGTGGACTTGCTCACTCTTATCCTTCTGAAAACACAGATTTTTTCCCCCTAAATATCACAGAATCCATTCTCCATCAATTCAGGGTAGAACCTGATGGACTGTGTGCTTTAGACATAGAGGAAAAACCTCAATTTTGTCTCTTTTTTTTTGGTCTCTGCCTGAAAAAATCCTTCATTGCCAACAATGCAGAAAAGCCACAAAAGGATGAACTGACACATTTTCTGCTTCAGGCCACCCAGGTTTGTTTTTTTCCATGGGGAATGTTCAGCATTCGGGCGTCAGCCCTGAATATTCCCATAGTTCCTAATGAAGAAGCGAGATTATCTCTTGCAAGATTAAAATCAGGTTTATGAAAGATCCTGGTACGCTGTGGGAGGCTGTGTTGGGTTATTTTTAATGTAGGGAAAAATTCCCAGGCTCTGGCCAGGGACACAAATTCCCTGATCTCATCTGAGCCAGGTACAGGGGACTGAAGAAGTGGGGGCTGAAAATTAATTTTGCTTTTATTTCATTTTGTTTTTGTTTTCCTTGCAGTTTCTTAGAAGGATGCTGTAGATGGGAATTCCTTGATGAGACAATTGATGATTCATTCCCAAATGCCTAAATGAGCCAGCTTGGATGAGAGCACTGCATGAAATCAGATTTTTTTAAAAAGGATATTTCAAAAGAAACAATGATTTCTTCTCTCCTAACACACTCAGATTTTTTCTAATTATATCCTGTGGCTCAACATCTCTGCTCCTAATAACGTGAGGAGTTGAGAGGTATTTCAGCTTACCCAGGGAATCCAAGACAAGCAAGGGCTGGATGTGCCAGGCAGGATCTCTCAGGGAACAGCGAGTTTTGCTGTTCTCACACTTCCCATCCAGCCAAGGGCTGATTTTCCAACAAAGCCACACAGGGACACAGAGGAGGATTCACCTCTGTGGGAATGAGGAAACAAAGAGCATGCTCAGAAAGGGGATTTTGGTGAAATCCATCATTTCCATGGAATTGGAATAGAGCAGAGGCAGGGCAGGAAGAGCACCCAGGAGAAACCCACATGAAGAGAGACATCCTCTGGTGGAAATGACCTTTGGGGTGAGGAGATAAAGGGAATGAGAGCATCCCAAACGCCAGAGCTGCATTTTGTGACAGCAGAGCGGTGTCTCTGGTCCCTGAGTTCACCACCTCACAGTCCTCGTTCTCCAGTTCAAGCACCAAAGAAAGAGTCAGAAGCTGTTTTCAGAACTTTCCAAGATTGTTTATTTTTTCTTATCTAAGGAATTTCTTCCCTGACCAGCTGAGATCCGTTCAGCAGGTCACTTTTCTACCTTATAACAATCTAATTTATGCTCTACTTATTTTTTGTGACTTGTAATTCTTCCTGTAAAGATGGTAGTTTTTCCCAAGGGCTGAAATAAAAACCACAGGGGTCTTGGGCTTTGTGCCAAGATTTCTGAGCCCCCTGCCCAGGTTTCGAGCCATCCAGGGAAGCCAAGGGAATGTCCTGGATTCCCCACAGCATTTTATCCCTGAGAGTTATCTGTGGAGGCTTAGAATAGGCGTGCGGAAGATTTCGGGCTGTTATGGGTCAGAGAGGGCCCCTTTCTCCCCCTCCCCTGCATTCCAAGCTAGGACCCCCGGTTCAACCTCTGGCTGCACCTAGCTGGACGTAAGCAGGAGGACTGCCCAAGCTATAAAAACCCCTGTAACCCTCTAATAAACGCCGTTTGCCATCCACCACACTGGTGTTTGTGAGCACATGGCCCCAGTGGCCTAGGGTTGGCCAATGTGCCGTTCCTTAACCAGGTCTCCAGCCTCAGTGAAGGCAGCAGTTACCCCTGAGTCTTATCCCTGAGCGTTATCCCTGGGTGTTATCCCTGAGCGTTATCACCGCCCCTATTGCTGAAACACTCGTGTTTCCCAGGGCAGGGCTCTGATCTAGCCCTGCCTCCTCCCTTCCAAGTTCACATCTCCAGATCCATCTCATCTCTTTCACACCCCTGCAATAAAACCCCCCTGGTGATGCTGCCAAGGTCTGGAACATCTGATGGGATTCCCATCTTAGGAAACGGATGGAATTGCTCCACCATGGCTGGAATTGTCCCACACTGCATGGAAATGCCCCACAGTGGATGGAAATGCCCCACCCTGGATGGAATTGTTCCACATTGGATGGAAATGCCCCACATTGGTTGGAATTGCCCCACATTGGATGAAATTGCCCCACACTGGCTAGAACTGCCCCACATTGGATGAAATTGCCCCACATTGGATGGAATTGCCCCACACTGGCTGGAATTGCCCCACATTGGATGGAAATGCCCCACACCAAATGGAATTGCCCCACTCTGGATGAAATTGCCCCACATTGGATGGAATTGTCCCACACTGGATGGAAATGCCTCAGACTGGTTGGAATTGCCCCACCCTGATTGGAATTGCCCCACATTGGATGGAATTTCCACTCATTGGCTGGAATTGCCCCACATTGGATGTAAATGCCCCACACTGGCTGGAATTGCCCCACCCTGGCTGGAATTACCCCACTCTGGATGGAATTACCATGGGGTCTGGACCAAGGGGGTGGCATGAGGTGTTTTCTTCAATGTCACTTCCAACCCCAAACCATTCTCGTGCCCTGCTTCCTCCTTCTGGCAATAAATCAGAGCCCCACTGGGTGACCCAAGGAGTTCTCATTCTCTTATTCTCTCTCTGAGGAAATGCTCCAGCTCTTTCTGCACCTTTTCACCCACGAGTTTCCATCCCCCATTTCAGTTTTGGCAATGGCACCAAGCTCTGGGATGTGATCGCGGTGCTGGAGGGAAGGGATAAGGATGATCCAAAAGCTAGGGTCCCTCTGCTCTGGAACTGGGCTGGGAGAGCTAGGATTGTCCAGCCTGGAGAGGAGAAGGCTCCAGGGAGAGCTCAGAGCTCCTTACAGGGCCTGAAGGGGCTCCAGGAGAGCTGGGGAGGGACTGGGGACAAGAGATGGAGAGACAGGACACAGGGAATGGCTTCAAACTGGGAAAGGGGAGATTGAAATGGGATTTGGGATGGAATGAGGGTGTGAGGGGCTGGGATGGAATTCCCAGAGGAGCTGGGGCTGCTCCTGGATCTCTGGAGTGCCCAAGGCCAGGCTGGAGCACCTGGGACAGTGGGAGGTGTCCCCATGGCAGGGGAGTGAAACAAGTTGACCTTTAGGGTCCCTCCCATACAAACCATTCAATGATATTATGATTTCCACAGAATTTATTTGATTTATGATTTCCAAAGAAGTTTTTTGGGGGAATTCTAGACCTCAAGAAGGTCTCACCAAACCCTTGGCTACCAGAAGAGAAGGCACTGACTAGCCCCACAGCTGGGAACCAACAAGGATGAATAATGACCACCAATGCATGGAATTTCCTTCACTGCCTCTGGAAACACCTCATGGAAGGGATCCACCACTCAGAGACACAAACCACAGCAAATTCCTGTCAGATCCAGGTTGGGAATGCAGAACAGAGGCTGCAGGAGCAACGAGCTGGGCCAGGAACTGACAACATTTCATCAACCTGTCCCCAAAAGTTCCAGGAACTTCAGGAAGTGCTAATTTATTGGCAAGGCAAATCATCACCTATGAAATATTTACACTCCTGACAGCCTCATAATCAGAAACTGAACGAGAGAGGGATCTCAGCAGCATTTTTCAGAATGGGAAAGACAGCTGAGAGAGAGGGGTGATAAAGTTTTCCCAGATAAATGCAAAAAAGAAGCTGGAAAACATCCTGAGATCCATTCCCCACAAAATGTCTCTTATTATTATCAGAGTAATCCTTGGGGACATCTCCAACCCTATGGAATTTAACAGGAGCAAATCCCAAAAGGATTTCATAGCAAGTGCATTAATTTCTGTATTTGTGATAGAAAATGATAACCTTTCTCTAGGGTTGGAACAGCAGAATTCTATTCACAGCCAACATTTCCTATTACATTTTATGGGACGATTTAAAACCTTTTATTTTTTTAATGCCAATGCTGCAGATATTGAAAAGATCACCCGTGTTTATCTTAGAAGGGGGGAAAATACCAAGAAACAGAAGGGAACTGTGATGAAATAAATCCTGGAGAAAATGGGATGAAAATTCCTGAACATCCCTTAGTAACTTATTAGGACAAAAATGAGTTTCTTTCAATATCACGCTGAGGTATCAGGAAAAGCAAGAGTTCAACTAATTCAGGAAAATTGGTTGGAATAAAGAACATCTGGATTAAAGGATGAAAGTTATAAAAAATCAATACAAAGTAGGAACTGCCATAAATCCCATGGAAAGACATCCCACATCCCACAGCAGCTTCTAGCATCACAAACCTAAATTTCTTGGTATTTTAAAATCATGGAATCACCAGATAGTTTAGGTTAGGAGGTACCTCAAACACTGTGGGTGCTTCCAGGTTTGGGGGCACAAAACCAAAGCAAATACTTAGTCACTAATTAATTTAATTGCCAGGAATTTAATTGCTCAGGAATTGGCATCAGCAGTGACCTCCCCCAGTCAAATGGGATCCCAATAAACAGGAATTGGTGCTTCATTCTGGGAGGGAGGAAGAGTCTGGCTTTTACCATGTCTAATTCCTCCAAAACCACTTCCCAGCAGTCTCAAAGCTGAGATAAAAGCAGGAGGCAAAGGCCTCTCTGGTGTCCCAAAGAAATATAAAGGTGCTTTTCCATAAAATCAGAGTCCTTAATTCCTCATGGCCAGCTCAGAGATGAGCTTGGTGTGATCCAAATCAAAGGCTCGACCACCACTGCAAGGTTTTATCCTTAATATTTAAAATGCAGATCTATGATCTCACAAAGGCCTTGGGTGTCCATGTCTCACACAAAAGGGGCCACAATGTCCCTCAAAGGACAAAGAGGTTTAATGCAGAGGGTTGAACCCTGCCAGAGCCCAAAACAATTAAAAAACCCCATTAAACCCAGCACAAAGCAAGCACCAAATTCCCCCTTTCATCCCTGGCAGTGCCCAAGGCTGGTCTGGATGGGATTGGAACAACCTGGGACAGGGGGAGGTTGTTGGGGAGGATGAATCAAGAAAACCTTATCAATATGATTGCCTGGCAAAAGATTTTGAGAATATGGAAACCATAAGCGAGATTGAAATGAAAGCCATTTTTGAGATACCAAACCTTAGTCACTAAATAACCAGAAAACAACAGGATGGGCAGCTGAAAGTGATCCCCTCTTGATTGAATAATTCCCTCTGCTTGCAGACAGGTCCCAGGGTCAGAGCAGACCCTGCTGGCTTGGCAGGAGGGGCCCAGAGAGGAGTTTTTAGGGTTTAAAGTGTAACACAGAATGGTAATGTAATGATTCTTACAGGCTGTGTGTAAATGCTGTAGGATTTGTATCTTGTGTTAGATTGGTGAGTGGAAATTAGAATATTCAACACAGAAGATTTATTGTATTGTAACGGGAATCTCGCTCTCTGGGCTCTTTCTCTCACCACCCTCTCACCTCTTTCTCTCACCCCTTGCTCTACTACCCCTTTACTCTCTCCCTGCCCTGCTCTGAGCTGTGCTGGCAGCTCCAGGCCGGGCCCTTTGCATTAAACCACAAGTTCCACACCTGGCTTTAGAGATCTCTGTCTGTCCCGACCATCCCGCCCACTGTCACCTGGAGGTGTCCCTGCCCATGGCAAGGGTGGCACTGGGTGAGATTTGAAGTCCTTCCAACCTGAACGTTTTGGTGATTCCACGGTATTTAGGAGCTAATTATGCCAAGCACCATGATTTCTGGGAATGGAGCTGAACTCAGTGGAAGCTGAGCTGGGCAAGGCCCAAGTGGATCAGGACACCTGAGGGGACAGCCCTGCCAAACTCTCACCAGGACATCTGCCCCAAAAATGTCTCAGAGGGGTGACCGACACCAAGTTCAGCTGATTTCATCCCTGCAGATCTCCTGGGTTTCCAGATTTCTCCAGTGATGGGTTTGTGGCCGGTGCCTGAGTGAATCCAAGCAGAACAGGACCTTTAAAGGAAAATCCAGCCCCTTTATGGACATGAACACCCCAGATCCCACAGGGAGATGCAGGGCAGTGTGGCTGCATCCATTAACTCCTGCTGGATGCTTTCCCTTCCCTCATTACCACTTCCATTCTCTGAAATCCCAATGGGAAGGCTCTAAAAACGTCGTTTAAAGCGGATCAGAGACGCACAGCAACAATTGCGGGCACAAAGTTCAGCGAGAGGAACGAGGTGTTTGGGCAGGAGAATGTGTGGGAGTGCAGAGAATGGAATGGCTGCTGCTCGTGGGCAGCTTTGATCTAAGAAAGGAAAGTGGGTCAGGGTGGCAGAGCACAGAGAGGAAGGGAGAGCTCGGGACTGGTGTTAATGAGGCAGCCCTGATGCGGCCAGAAGGTGATGTTGTTGGTTTGGGGATATTTTTTTCTCTTAATTTATATTTACACGTATAAAATACAAACAAACAGGATGGGTCTGCCGGAGCAGCTGTCTCAAAGCCTTTATCCCATCCTTTTTATCCTTTATTCCATCCTTTTATCCTTTATTCCATCACAATCAGCCTCATTTCACACAACCAACCGAGGGAGATGGAAACAGCGCCAGCCACTTATAACAGCAGACAAGTTGTTCTTAGTTATGTGATATCTTTTAAATGTTTTTTTTAGCCAATAAGATTATATTAAAAGTTGACAAGCATTTGCTCTAGCCAATTAGCAAACTCACACATTCTAACAATGTTTACTAGTAATGGTTTTAAACAATGGATAAAGCTTCATTATTAAGCTTACATAATTCTACTCCCTTGTTTAACATATTTTCTATTTCTTATCTATTTCCTATTTCCTATTTTATACTTCCTATCTACTTCCTATTTCCTATTTTATATTTCTTATCTCCACACAGCTCACAGCTCTGTTATTCCTGACCTTGCATCCCCAACTTTGTTGCATTTCTTCCCTCTGAGATTTGTTTTTCTGAGAGTCTTGTACCTTTTGTATTTCCCACAGGATGTGGCAGCAGAATTCTGCTGTTAAATTGTCACAGGTAGGGATCCTTGGGATGGCACCTGCCGAACATCCATGGAGCAGGATGGCCCTAAAACTTTTTTTAAGGCTTTTCCTTCCCAGGAAAATGGGGAAACTGAGGCAGGGCAGGGCAGGGCAGGCAGGAGGTCACTCAGAACAACACAAGGATCTCATGGTTCTTCCTGCTCCACATGAAATTATTTGCCAAATATGAAGCAAATTTACTCCCGCCTCAGAGTGTGTCTTCCTAAGAATGGATAAACCTACAATTGTAGGAATTTCTCCAAATTCTCACCCACTTCACAGGATCTTGGAGTTGCTACGGTTGGAAAAGCCCTCCCAGATCAAGTCCAGCCATAACCCAGCACCACCCCAGGCTCACACTAACCCACAAGTGCCACATCCACACATTTTTAACTTCCAGAGAAGGTGATTTTAGAGTCACTTTTAAGAGTTCACACCCAGTTTCAAGATGTTTTTTTCCCTAGATAAATCCCAGCTATCAGGAATTGTTGTTTCATTATCACTCAGGATAAAAGCCCTTTATAATCACATCACACCTCCTGTGGGGATAGGTTTCCTTCGGTTCTATTTTGATTAACTTAATAAATTGAACTCCTTAATTCTTTTGTTGCAGGGGGCATTGTCACCCCTTTTCTCTCCCCCTGATCTGCAGAAAAAGTGAATCCCTGAGGAGTGAAAGCCCATTTTGCTTTCAGTTGTGGAAATCCTTTGACAAAGGCAAAGATTTACTACTGGTAAAAGGTGTCACACCTTTTATCTAGAGTAAGACACAAACACAAAACCTGCAGCTGGAGTAGGAAAAAACGCAATTTTTTTTTTAATTGCTTCGTGAAAAACAACCAAACAAACCTCTCTCAACAGAGGAGTTCTGTTCTAAAAGCCTGGCTCCTCTCTGTGTGATGAAAATGCCATAAATCCATAAACTCCCTGCATTATCAGACAATTCCCAAATGGCCCCCAGGGTTCCAGGAGCATCCCAGCAGTGGAGAAGCAGCTCAGTGTCTGCCCCCAACCAGTGCCTTGTCTTCATTTTCTTCTGTCTTCACTCAGAGCCAGGATTAAAAACACGAACGAGAAGAATTTCTTGTGTTTTGACTTGGTTGTTTATTAAATCTTATCTAAAGTACAGAGAGTTCTGCAGCACTTCCAGCGACCAGCTAGAAGTGAGAAAAATGGAGGTGAACCCAGCTGGTTACAAGGTCTTTTAAAGCTAAAAGTCCAATAAAGAACCAACACCTCTATTATTGATACTTTTAATAACCAAATTCCTGTGACCCTCAGTGCAGCACTGACTGTCTAATTAGAAATTACTGCCTGAAATAATGAAGAAGAAGGAAGATGAACATCCAAAGAGACACCACCCAAAATCTCCATCTTGCCCCATACCTGTCACTATATTATAAATCCTTTGAATTCCAGACCCTTCACCATGTGAAATCACACTCTTCTATTTAACCAAACACTTTATTCCTTTAGAAGGCAAAGAATTAAACACAAAAATCAATGTGTGCGCCTTTGCAGGGAGGTGAGGGCCAAACACCCTCTTGGAGCTGTCACAGAACACAAAATCACAGAATATCCTGAGCTCAAGGGACCCATGGGATCACTGAGTCCAACTCCAAGAATGCCAGGTGCTGACCCCAAATGCTTTTCCTCATAGAGCCCAAAAGTAAAAATTTTCAGGGATATTTTTTGCCTTGTGTCTTTTTTTCTTCTTTCATCAGAAATGCATCTCTGAATTTCAGCCACATCTTCACTCCTAAATTATTTTAATAATGGGATGCAGTGCACAGATCTCTGAATTTATCTGGGATTTTGGATGAAAAATAACCCCCCAGATAAACCCAAGCAATTGGACATTTTTAAATGTTTGTTTTCTGAGTGTCAGAGTATCCCTGCAGGTGCTGGATGTGCTTTGAAGACTCTGGTGAGGCAGAGGGTTGAGTCCCTCCTGCTGCATCCAGGTTGCAGCACATTTTACAGGAATTTTGTTGCTAAATCACAATAATATCCTGATTCACAGCAGCCTGAGCACGGCAAAAACAACATTTAAATGATGCTGGTGCTCCCTGAATGGGAACAATGGGTTTTCCTGATGTTTCCCAGTAATTCCCGGGTGATCAATGCGGGATTTTGCTCCTGCTCCATCCGCAGAGGGGCCACAACACATCAAATAAACCAGGATCAAATAAATCAGGATCAAATAAATCAGGATCAGCCTCTTTCCAGGCACCTCCTGAGTGTGCTCCCATTCCCAGGGACCAGTGGGATTTATAATTACACAGAATATTCCAGCCTGGAGCCACCTGTCCTTTGGCATCCCCTGCATAAATGGAATCAGAAACAGAATCAAAATCATTTTCCATCCCTCTGAATGGTCATTAAACACCCCCTCTTCTGAAAACAGCCTCCATAATTACAGAAATTTCACGACTATAAGGTGCACCCGATTTTGATCAAAACCCAGAAGTGCGCCTTATAATCCAGTGCGCCTCATATATGGGCAAAGATCGGAAACTTGCCAATCCGGAAGTGCGAGCCGCGGCAGCCACGGAACCGAGCCACGGCAGCCGCAAGAGCCACGGCAGCCGGTGCCAGGGGTGGGCAGGAGTGCCGGGGCCCGCGGCATGGGGAGGGCGCCTGGGGCTGCATTTAAAGGCTGCACTGATTTGTGAAAAATGTTTGCAAATTGAGCACCTGCCAGTAAACCCTGCGATTGTGCCATTCCGTTACTAATTCGTTACTTTGTTGTGCGCGGATCCTCGTTGCAAAAAAAAAAAAAGTGCGCCTTATAATCCGGTGCACCTTATAGTTGTGAGATTACTGTAATCCCTGGGATTGCAGAGGGGGAGCTGTGGGATCTGTTCGAATTTTAAACACCAGCTTTCACTTTCGGTGAGAGGCCAGAACACCAAAATTCCCACTCCAGCACGACCACAATCCCTGGGAACAAGGAAAAATTAATGACTTTTCCAGGCCACTTGATGCTAAAAAACAACAGAGAGGGGTTTTCAACACCTGAGTTGTCTTTTGCAGAGGGGACGGGTTTGTTCCAAAGGAGTAGAAGTGGAAAACCACAACTTCTGGGTTTGTTTTAGCTGGAGACACTCGCACTGTGACATTCCATTTGGGATGGAGCACTGGGAGCTATGGAAGAAACAGAGCTTCATTCCCTTTGCAGTCAACAAAGGAATTAGTTGGATTTGAAGTCTGTAGAAAGGAGCCAACAAGGAATTTGTAACACCAGAAACAGGTGGAAAATAGGAAATAAGTTGTCAAAATTGAGCACGAATTACTCCTCCCCTGTGAAAATCACCCAAACCTATGGGTAGAGCTTAATTTATCCCCAAATCCTCACAAATTAGAGAAGTTCTTCCAAATGGGGAGGCTCTGAAAGAGCTGCAGCTCCTGAGGGTGTGGTATCTCTGCTGGCAGAACCACCATGACAGCTGAAACCCCCAAATTAAGGAAAAGAAACCCAGGGAAGACCATTTAAAATAAATTAACCCCAAAAGAGAGAGGATTTCGGAAAGCAATCAACTGTGGAGGGAAGGAAGTGGCAAATTCCTGTCACTTGAAGTGCTAAATCAAGGTTTGATTTCTGTCTAAAGCACATCTGAGAGCTCCCAGGGACATTCCCAGGCTGAGCCAGGCAGATGTCAGCGAGGGAAAATTTTCCAGCCCCTGTTCCCCAGGATGCAAATCTGATTTTCCAACTGGTTCCTCTGGCCTGCATAAAGGGCTGCCCCTAAACAAGGAATAAAAATTCAGATGAGAGGCTTCCCTTAGGAATTTAAGGAAAATGGCACCAAAATTCACCCCTAGAGTAAATGACACTATTCAAAAAAATGAAGAAAAAACATTATTCAGAAATAATGAAAAAACCCTTAACTTGGAAGGCAGGAAAAATAAGGTGGAAATGCCAATTTTTCAGGATCTGAATTCTTTTGAATCTGAAAAAACATGGAGGTTAAGCACCCTTTTAAAATTAATTTTAGAATCTCACTGGCTTTGGGATGTTCCAGAGAACAAAGCTCAGGCTCAACAAGGAAATGAGGGGTAAAAAACTCTGTCAAGCTCTCACCAATTCCTGCAGCAGGAGGAATTACATCAATAGGGATATTTTATAAATAATAAGCATTGTGTGCATTTAATATTTTGCTTGGTTTCCAGGAGCCACTTATTTCACTTATTTCCCAACAATGTCGTGGCTGTCAACAGGATGCAGAAAATCCTCATTAGCTGTGTTGAGGGAGGGCTTAGAGAAGGTCAAATCATGGGCCACGACAATGCAATTATGTTCCCTGCTAGAAAGGTCACTTTTCCTCATCAGACTAATTATCCCGTCAGGATCACATTAATTTCCACGGATTTTAAGGAAAAAAAATTTGGCAGCGCCTTGGCCTGTTTGATTCCGACAATGCCTTTGGTTTTCTCTTCCCAACAAATCCTTCATGGGGCAGGGGAAAAAAACCAACAAAACCAAACAAACAAAAAAGAAAACCCAAAAAAAAGGTCTCCCAGGAAAACAACACAACAAAACAAAACATAGCAACAGCTGGGGAGAATTGAAATTAAAAATTTAAAAAGTTATTTTGCAGCTTCAAGGACTGATTCTCATTGTTGTGTGAGGAGACTTTGTCGGGTGAAAGGCACCAGGAGGAGGATGTGGAGCTGCTGGAGCCAGTCCTGAGCTCATGGAGATGCTCCAAGGACTGGAAAAGTCTGAAGCCAGGCTGGAAGAGCTGGGATTGTCCAGTCTGGAGAAGGGAGAGATCCAGGGAGAGCTTCCAGAACATTCCAGGGCCCAAAGGACAGCTGGAGAGGGACTGGGGACAAGGGATGGAGGGACAGGACACAGGGAATGGCTGCAAACTGGAAAAGGGGAGATTGAAATGGGATTTGGGATGGAAGGAGGGTGTGAGGGGCTGGGATGGAATTCCCAGAGGAGCTGTGGCTGCCCCTGGATCACTGAAGTGTCCCAGGCCAGGCTGGAGCACCTGGGACAGTGGGAGGTGTCTCTGGGTGGCACTGGATGGGATTTGGGGCCATCCCAACCCAAATCATTCCAGAATTCTGTGACTTTCAAACCAGCCGAGAGCCACAGGTGCCTTTGTAAATGTGGATTCTTAAACTTTCTGCAAGCCAGGGAGGCTGCAAGGAAGAAAAATAAAGATTAAACAAAGAGAAAACCAACTTTTATCTGGGAGAGATGGATTTATCCAGGGCTGCTGCAGAGGCTGCTGGGCCACATTCTCAGGGCAGCAAACACACCAAGCATTGCTCTTCATTCCTACAACTGCTTTTCCCTCTCCATGACATCTCAAACAGTCAGACATTGCCGTGGCCATCCTGAAATACAGTAATTTCACCACTATAAGGCGCACCCTTTTGACTAAAATTTCAATCGAAACCCAGAAGTGCACCTTATAACCTGGTGTGCCTTATATATGGACAAAGTTTGGAAAATT